>LLCD01000489.1:0-18075 GCA_001414355.1 Hymenoscyphus salicellus
CCTGTACAGGATGGCGCTCCAGTCAGTTTAGATGATGGCGCAACTTCGATGAGTTCATCAGTCACCTCATCCATACCTACCAGTACCGTAACGTCGTCAAACAATTCCCCAAACTCGCTCTCGGTATCTTTGACATCAGCAATCTCTCAAGTTCCATCAAATTCCGGACTATCAGCAGCTGCAAAACCAGACAACAAGCCCGAATTATAAAGAGGAACGACTGCAGCGATTGGTATCGGTGCGAATGCTTTGTTTTTGTTGCTACTCGCATCCGTGGGAGGTCTCTTTTACCTTCGCCGAAAAGACAACTCTCGGAAAATGGCTCGATTGAACAACAACAGCAACAAGTACTGGCTGAAAAAAGAGAAACTAAGAGCGGAAGAGCTGAACTTGATAGTAAGAGAGAAATAGCAGAATTAGATGTAACACGTTTTGGGGGCGAACTTGATGGACGTGAAATAGAACATGGTGGAATGAAGTGATGGAGAAAGAATAAGATGCCTGAGTCAACTTATGCCCTGCTTCATTCAATGCTGGGTCACAGAAAGCGTTGGTGTATTGTTTTCCACTGTACGGAGCGAGGATCACCGGACTAGGAGAGGGGTATTATATTCTTAATTATTAATTCACTTTTTGTCATGTTGAAATGTAGGGGTTCTTCATGGGCTTTTTAGTCTATGATAGACTAAAAACCATTTCTGACGAAGTGCAACAAAATATGCACCTCCATCCAAAAGAGGTAATAGAGGGGTAAGTAGCACGTGAGTGGCTGGATAGATGCGAATGCCTTCTCAAAGCTTATGAGCTTACTAGTGTCTTACTCGCAGCTAACTCACAGATTACTCGTAGCTTACTCGTAAATTACTTGCACCTTACTTGCAGCTTACTCAAGAAGAACAGGGATTGTCCCAGCATCTTAGATAACTAATTTCAAATAATCGAGAGACCTCTTAACTTCATAAGTACACCTTCATAAGTACCTAACGACTTCCTGGCTTGCTGGCTGTCCACAGTATTTCGAGGAGTACTCGTGGGTTGGCATTTCAGTAGTTTTGACACTTCCTTTCTATACTAACTCGTCCCTCTCTTTGTTGATGTTGAAAGCTTGGTGCTCTCTGGTTTGCCCGGGCAAGGTATTTACTCCTAAAACGCAATCCCTCAGTCCGCGCTCTCGGAGTCCATAAAGCTCTCTTGTCGCCTCGCGAGGCTTTACCCAACCCAACAAGGCATCGCTCATTTGACTTGGCATCGGGAGATTGTTTTTAGCTTCAGAGTCGTATCTTCCATTGCCATTCCAAGCTTAGCGTTGAGGGCAAGGCAAGATGGTGCAGACCAGCTGGAGCTTCTCGATTACAATGATCATGATGAAATGACTGATGTCGAAGATTTAATTTTAGAAAATCGATTCAAATGTATCAAAGAGGAGAGACGGAAGAAGAAAGAAGTTGCTGCCGCTGATATACTTGTTCACAGCAGTGTGGTCAGTAGTATTACCATGGTTAAATACTGCAGTATTTGAATGGTACTATATCTTTGATAGAATCTATTAAACTCAACATTTCTTTCCTTTGTAATTATTCTAATTTAGTTGGACTTATCGTAAACTAGGCAAATCGTCAATTTCGGTGCTAGCATCTTGTAGGTTTTCTGGCGTCCTGGATAGGCGGTAGACATTTGATTGTATGCTTTGCAATGGGTTGGGGGCGTGCCGTATCATTCGCGGCTGAGGCTGACAAGTAATGGCCCCCTTATACATATTTCTCAAATCCTCTTCAAAAACACGCGTGTTTTTGGTCCTTCGAGAGCACCCTAAAAGTGCGATATGCAACAAAACTATACTCACCAATCGCAATCAAGTCTTCAATGTGAAGAGAATAGAAGTGAGTACCTGGTCAAGATTTGATTTAAATAAGGGTCTCCTAAAAACATGGGGGTTTTTAGAGACCACTCTAACAGCGTCCCCCTCTTACAAATTAAGTTTATAAAGCCAACGAGTACTACCTCTTCTTCAAAATAGGCCAATTGAAGAAGCGGCCTGGCTTGAAAAGCGCCACGTGCAACAAAACGTCAGTCACCAATCGCATATTATCTAGAAGTGAGATGAGTATAAGGGAGTGCAGCTAAATTACTTCTCAAAACAGGCAAATGAAAAAGCGGCCTGCCTTCAATTGTGCGATGTGCAACAAAACTACACTCACCAATCACCTCTTATCTTAGAAGTGAGAAGAGTATAAGTGAGTAGACTTATAGACTTCTCAAAGTAGGGCCCCGAAAACTCATGGGTTTTGGAAAGAACTCCTTCAGACACTCTAAAAAGTAATAAAAGAGCGCTTTCTAAAAATTCATGAGTTTTTCAAAGTTCAACCCACCAGTACAATCAATTTCTAGGTGAAGAAAAAACGGGTGAATTGTGATGTTCCCTATCCCTCTTCCAAGTCGTTGACTCCCGTCTCCAACGAGCCTCCTCAAAGACTAATGATTTAGAAGACCGGTCGTCAGAAAGGGGACCCAAAACTGCGATGTGCAACAAAACGCCAAAAAGTAAGTATATATAAATCCAATCATATGTTGCTATTTATCAAGTCAAGAGTGAATAAAGAAAAGCTGGCTAATAAAACTAGCAGGGGCGCGCGGGGGGTAGAGTCAAGTGGAAAGCCAAAAGATCTCGAATCAATATATCAATCTATTCGCTCCTAATACCACAGGACGCTAAATACATATATGGGAGAAAGCAGTATCAAAGAAACGCTCCCACCTAACTCCAAAACGAAACAACAGCCACCCGCAGAAAACAAGAATCATAAAAGTCATAGCTCGTGAGGAAAATATCACTTGCTCACGACCCCACGAACAGAGTCATAAGCTCCCTGCATGACATGCTTCGCATCCCCATCCAGCTTGTCATAAACGTGACAGCCACGCATAGCAGCGTTGGGTGGTGTGTATACTGCATGGAATCAGTATCATACTCTATGAATGTGAGGGGGAATTGGCTTGAGGAAACTTACAGTGCAAACTCACGGCATAGTCGGTAGGACTTGGGTTTGAGATTTCATGGAGACCAAGCTGAAGTTTTGTTAGTTATAGATGATTAAGGAAAGAAAAAGAAGAGGATCATGACTCACAGAATCAGACATATAAGTAACCTGATCCCTCGCAAAATCCTTCCTCGAAGTTTGAAGCAGAGGTCCATCAAGCCCAGGGTTGGCAGGAATAGCAAAGCGAGTCTCGATCAGATTGCCTTTCAGGATCTGATATAAACTTAGTAAATCACTTCCGATTCATACGTATATCGCGAAAGAGGGGAACAAACCTTCATCAAGCAGTGACTATCAGCATGGTCATGAACCGGGCTTCGTTTGCCAGGTGTCCATACGAGCAGCAAAAGGTTGAATAATCCAGGTACTTCACACACTAGGTTCCTGGTATATTGTTTTGAGGCATCTGCATGTGCGAATTTCGACCAGTCCATGGCATCTGAGGTGTAGTTGCGAAGGAGGGAGAACAGAGCTGGAAGGGTCGGGGAGAGCGCCGAAGCGGAGTAGGAAGCGAGATGTGAGGAGAGAGAGTTCTGAAGTTGTTGGAAAGCATCTGGGGATGTCAATGAGCTCAGAGCCGTATTTGTCTTCATGGTGGCATTTGGCTGGGGAGCGTAGTATTGTACTGGTGTTGGGTATCTGAGGTTCGTGGAGGAGTGGGATGGAGATGTCCTGGTTGTTGCAGCCATTCCAACACTTCGCTCGGCGGTGTTGAAGATTCGAGCGTTGTTATTGGAGAAAGGTTTGGCGCGGAGGACGCGGAGACTGGTGGATTTGATTGCAGACATTTTGACGATCGTTCGATGTACGTTGGTTGAGAAAATAGAGAAGATTGCAGAGTTGAAATGTGGCTTTCACGACAAAGAAATGGAAAGAGTGCTCTGCGCGGTGTTGGATAAGAGACAGGGATGTAATTTGTAGCAAGACATGCCGTTTAATCAACTAAAACCTGGTGAAGCCGAACCGGTGGACCCTCTTTTGGGAACACAACCATAACCAATTGGCCGAAGCAGGCAAGCAACGTTCTCCCTATCTGGTATTCCAGTACCACCGCCTAATCATCCTTTCAATGATCGCCGTCTCGAGCAGCAAACACCCACATACTGATTCGATATCAGACTCTGGAAATTTCGTAATAATGGTGCAAGCTTTTGATCGTACCACACGGTCTGAATTTGATGCATGGCCCCGCAATCTTTCATAACTTGCTCGCAACTGACTCGGATCATGGTAGTCGCCGTTTCCTGCCATTCCAACTCGGCCGTGTCGAATATTTTGCTTTGGGATAAGTTACCCGGGAGCCGATGTTTCCATTACCCCATCAATTGATCATTCACCCCTATTCTGCATTTCCTTATTGACCGCCTTCGAAATCGGTTTGTGGCTCGAATGCATTGCTTGCGTTACGAGGCGGCGGGGTCATCGGATGGGGCGATAAGCCTTATCTATTGGTCAGTAGATCAGGTGCCAAACTTCAACCGTCCCAAGCCGTGATACAACTTGGCAAAGTTAAAGAGAGACAACAGAACATCATTGAGTAACAGTAGAAGCAAGGCAGAAGAAGTATAGACAGATGACGTTGAACATAATTCAAAGTAAACATTGATAGTAAACAAAATAACTCGCGAAAAAAAGGGGTAAAATAAACAATAGAACAAACAGCCAAAACCTCCTCAGAAAACCCTCCAAAATCGTGCCACAAAAACTGAGCATGGATTGCCTGAAATCCTCTCCGCCCTCGGAGTGCGAGAAAAGATAACAGATTTTCTTCTTCTTTGCCAAACAAGTCTCTCTGCCCGCCCGTAACAGAAAATTTGAGCAGATTCCCACTTAAGAACCTCTCGACCTCTCATTGGCTACTAGGCCGTTGCCCTGCGTCATGAGCTCGACACAGCAGATATTTCCTCGACTTCGAGGAAGAAAAACACGACGAAAAGACGTAGAAAAAATCGCAAACTTTGAGAGCAACGAGGAGGTTGTCGGAGGAAAGATATGAAAAGAAAGAGGGAGGAAAGAAACGAAAAGAAAAGAGTTGCTAAGATGGCTCTTGGGCACCTTCCATTTCATTGGCTGGCTCCAGTTTTAGCGTGAAAGGAGCGATGGTGTGCTAACTCGTGATATGCTGCCTTGTTCTGCCTCAGGCTTCTAAGGTGATTTGTTCCGGGGCCTCAAAACTGCAACTTCATCAATTATTTGGATTGTGCTCAGGCATGGATAAAATTTCTGTGCCGCATCTATGATGATATTCAGAGGTTTCATTACAACCAGGATCTTACATTTCTAATTTTTCAAACTTCCATAACCGGTGTTAAAATTTCGTCAGCAGCTATGACAGACTTCAGAGTTGACCTGGAATAGTTCTTCCTTCTGTCCAAAGAGTATGATTGCTTCTGTTACAAGTGTAATGAAATAGTTATATTCAGGAATTAAGAAGAGCATGCATCATCGTTTTGGCTATGCGCATCTCAGGATAGCTAGGATTGACATACTCCTTACATTGCCTTCAATCCTAGAAGTTATTCTATAAACAGTTTAGCAGAAGCAAACTTCAATACACACGGTTGTCCTAAGTTTATTGGCACGTTCAAGCTAATTGTTTGAGCATTAATTGCTTGAGGACATCTGGCACAGTGTCACCCTCCAGTGTGTGTGTGTTCATATGTGACTTTCGTTTTTACCTTTTAACCAGACAATATTACAGCAGGAGGAAGTACCTGACTTATTCTTTCTTTGTTGTGATCTTAAGACTGTTTTAAGGCACATGTATATCATGGGGGTGTCGGGTTCTCACAAACCAACTTCAGTACAAGTGTACAAGAACTTTTGTGGGCGCAGTCAGCCCAACATCATCCAAATATTTTGATACTTCAATGCTGAGCATTTCTTACAGGTTTGAATATGCACATGGGAACAATATCCCACAGGTTTTGAAAAATATCATATGTTGATATAGAAATTGAGGAATGTTATATTGGTGGTTTCCTTTGAGAGAATGCTTGGTGAAAGGCAGGGTCGGTATGTTGATCCAAGTCTACTCACGAGTAGTTGTCTCACAATTTGAGAGTCTCGTGAGTTCCAATTGCAATAAGGTTCTTTGAGAGATTGTTGTTGGATGCCAACATTAGTATGTTGGTCCTTACCTTACAAACTGCACCTAATTGAGTCTTGACAGGCACTCAATATTACTCTATCCTTTATTATTCTCCAACCCTGAGCTGCCAACTAATTCGCTCATTGTAGAGTTCTTTGATAGATGGACTATCTTGGTGAGAGATGTTGTAGGCACAGCAACCTTCCATCCTATCTTTTCAGAACTCTGTTGATAGCTGGTTGAATTCTCGTTCCTTTCATTCAATATGATCAGTCAGTGTCTGTATAAATTTCCAAAAACTCTCATTATTTCCCACGCATCATGATCATCACTTCTTTGCCCTCATTAACCTCATATTCAAATCTCACACAATGCCTCCAAGCCATTTCCACAACTTCTAGATCCTCCCTGATAACCCCACCAAACACCTTCTCCTAAGAATCCCCAGAGTCTCGCCAGACTCAACAGAGAAGGAAGACGAAGAGTTCGTCCTCGCTTTTTGGAAAGACCCAGAGATCAGAAAACTCGACAACTCAGTCCAGCATCTAACAGACTCGGATATCGAGACCCCCAAAGAACTTCTCGAAACAGCTTCCTTCGGCGGACTTGGCTTCGATCCCGACAATAAAAAAGTAGGTATTGAACTCATCATAGTAGAAACCAATAGAAAAACCGGGGAAGATCTCGTGGAAGAGAGGAAGATAGTGTCGGAGCTATTCACATCGATTATTTCACGGATAGCGTCCGCCCAAATGGCTTTACAGATTACTTTATGCATGCTTCTCTAAGCCTTCACTTGGACTCTCAGTCTAGAGGGAAGGCTTATGCAACCGAAGTCTTGAAGTTGCTTCTTGGTTTCGCTTTTGGTCCGCTGACATCAAGAAGTGCTGCTAGCGAGACACCAGGCTATGACTTTAGTGTGTTGCCAGTCAATGTCAGAACGAGAGGTGATAATATTCCGATGATTTTTGTCATAAGAAACTGGAATGACTTGCCCTGGGATGAGAGGAAGGCTGATAGCGATTGGATTCCTAGTGGGGGATTGGATTGGTTCATTGATAGATCTTCTTACGAAGTGAAAACTCCAGCTAGGCAGCCACCGAAGCAGTATTTTCAATCTAGAGCTAGGCCCACGGATTAGAACCCATCTAGTCTACAGACGTTCCCTGGGTCTCGCTTACAAAACTAGACAGTGAGAGTAGCTGTCATCGATTTTTGTTTTCCTGATTACTTATTTTCGAATGTTTGGTCGCTTGGTATATCTTTTAGTCACTCTTTTCACTTAATCTACTTTATAGCCATTCGTTTGATATTCCAACGAATCAAACCTTAGGGAATTCATCTTCCTATCCTCGCGTGAATTTTCAAGGCTGTATAATAATGACCTAGTACCCTGTTAGCAAATATGAATAGACTCTTAGGAGAATCAACACCTCGCAATAGCAATCGAAAGGGGATGTCAATACATAGTTCTCGAATTTCCAACCTCTGGGGATACATGCTCTCAATTACCCATTGTCTCAGATATTTGGGCTAACCAGTTATGTAAGGAAGTGAAGATAACTTACTACCGGGAAGACCAAGAGCATGAACACTCTTTTGTCACTAGAATCCACCAGAGGGTGTCAGACTTCTTGGCAGAGCACCCCAAAACCCCACCAAAATAGTCGCTTTTTACCTTGTTCTCTTTCTGTCCCACAACATTTATAGTAAAATTCAAGCATATACTTCTCATCAGGATAGCTAGTATTCCATCACTAGCAAGATAAATTTTCCTTGAGAGTTGTTGTGCTATTTACTACCATTGTTTTTGGTGAGGAATTGCCTCTGCCACGAATTCTGACACCCCCTGGTGGGCCCAAATCACTTCCCTTTGTAACAATACACCAGTGCTTCTTGGTAGATAACGGCTTGAAGATAAACTTCATTCCTTTAGCATTCTTAAGATAGTTTATCTCCAAGTTATGGTTCAACAATGAGTGCAGTGCAGTGGGAATATAAACTACGCCAGGCCAGTTGCGTATACCTACAGCCCTGGTACTCAGCTCGATTCCCCAGTTTATTTCTTTTTTCATACCTTGGGCTGCCACGATCGCTTCTACTTTTCACCACTTTCAATTTATTAACCGGTAAATGAACAGCGAATGTTTATTCTTTTTCTTCGGCTATCTCTAGCAACTGTCTTTTAAGTAAAACATAAGATATAGCACTGAAAATCATTAGATCTCGAGAAACTTTTTATAAAGTTCGAAAGATTTAGGAGAAAGTAGTCGCTTATTCTTCTAAAGCTCCTCGTAGAGTGATCTTTGTACAACAAAAGTGGAATTAGTGAGCATATGACTCAACCTTAGAAGCTTCTACAATTGCAATACTAACGCGTGCAAGTTTTGTGAAGGGTCTTACCGTTTCGCGATTTATATCTAGAGTAGGGTGAATTGATTTAATGAAATTGTAATGAAATTGTAATGAAATTATATTAACTAAATGCTAGCATAGTTGAATTTGAGAATACTGTCAAAGGAGCAAAGCAAAAAACCTTACCCCAAGTCAGTACCTAGAATGAGTATAAGGAAGTAAATATAAAGAGTGAAGATAGATAAATGCTTTCATTCTTCCTTGTCGCCCTCTAAGGGACAATCTGGGAAAGGCTACAAACCAGATGGGTATTTAGAAGGCGGTGGATCTTTGTGCTGGAAATAATACTTCCTTGGCTCTCTTAAGGGGTTCTTCTCACGATAACCTTCTCTGTCAATGCACCATTTCCTTCTTCCACCAGGTCCAAGCCATTCATCTCCAGCGGGGACTTCCTTCCAGGGCAGTTTTTTTGCCCATTCTTTCATTATGTGAATCATAGCGTGGTTTTCCTTCAATGTCCTAACCTCGACTGTGCTAATAATGTATGAATATTGAGGCTCGGGAGGTTTACTCCCAGACTCATAGGGGTCAAATGCGAATTCAAGTAACAGCTTCATCGCTTCCTTTGCATAAAGTTCGCCTCGGCGTTTGGAGTCTAATGAACGAAGATGTAAGCTGTCATATCTGTCGCAAAATAATTCAATCTGTGCCCCTCCTTGGGAGGTATGTGTTGGAATGAATCAATCACAATGCCTGCCGCACCTATTTTCTCAACTTCGACCATGTCCAATCTCGTTTTTTCATTAGCTTCTTTGACCAAGTCCTTCCCCGCTTTTCCATTGGTTTCGAGGACAATGAGTTCTACGGCTAACCTGTTGATATTATAAGATGGCCTCTAACAAGGGTATACTCCCAGAATTGCCCATTCTAAAAGTTGTTTAGGGGTTTCATTCTATTTGTCGGATAAATTCTCAACCAAGCCAAACTCCGTGTTCGCTTCATCTTTCCAAAAGTTGTTCCAGAAATCGCGGTCCTCTTTCTCGGCCAGTTCAGGCTTTACTCTTGAACTGCGTAGAAGGATTCGTGGATTGTTTGGATCATCGGGTTGCATCCAAACATTGTGGAAACAACGATAAGGCATTTTGTCAGGTGCAAGTAAGTATACGTATACGCGAATCATATCACCTCAGAAGAAGAGATTCAATAGCGGTCTTATACCTGTCAGAGTGGAATATAATGAAAGAACCCTTCAAACAAATTTTCCGATAACAGAATTGATGAATAATTGACTGGAAGAAGCTTACTCGTGGTTGGGATTCAGTTGGTTGAAAGACTTTTTGTTTGAGATCACGGAACATATCTCCTTAGTGGCGGAGTAAAAAGAAAGGAAGACCCAATGAGCACAAAGACCAGCGATTGACTACCAATGATACTCCCAACAGGCGAGATCACAAAAAAATGTTCGCTTTGAACGGAACCAACAAAATGATGTTGGTTTCCAACATTTTCTGAAAGAGACCCCAGAAAACCAACTCGGAACATTCCTCCCTAAGTACATCACCAAAGTAGCTAAGGGTGCAACTTTCCCTCAATATGGCGAGTCCCAAATCACCAATGCTAAACCACTCTCACTCTACAAATAAGGCCAGCGTCATGCGAAAACCTCTTTAATTGGAACAGATCTATGGTCTCCAACTTTTCCCAGCTTTGCTGAATTCGAAACTCCAACATGATTCTTTCACATCCTACAAAGAATTGTTTCCACTCTACACAACAATCTTATCCTGAGTTGTATCCTCGAAATTGGATTCGATCCGGGGACTCTAACACCTCACAACATAGTCATCTCTCATCTCACCGATTCACCCCAATTAAAAGACTTCAAAATGAACTTTCTTCAATGTGACTACTTCCTTTTGATTTATTCCTCACCCCTGGGTCTTAAATCACCAATTTGCTTTTACCCACCAGAAGCTGCAAAAACTCGTAACTATCAGCCTGTGAAAATTGTAATTGTTCTAACACATATGTGAGGACGAACTTGAGCGCAATATTATTACTCAGAATAACCCAAAAGTAGAGTAGAGTAGAGTTGAGTAGTCAAAAAAGAGTAGAGTCGAGTAATGAATTTTATTACTAAGAATAACTCACTTTAGAAGAAAAGGTTAATCTTTACCCCTTTTTTTGGCTTGAAATGCGAAGCGCCCTAATTCACCTCCGAACATTCGACCTGTATTTCTCTGTATCAGCCTGAGTTACTCTAAGTTACTCTTACTAAGAACTGAGTAGAGTAGGACTTGGAATTGATTGAGTCGAGTGGAGTAACAGGTTATTACTCTACTCCATCTGCTAATTTAATACACTCCTCTCACCCGTGCCGCAATTCGTTTCGTTGTGCATTAAAATCATGTCAAGTATTCTACCACTTATCTAACGCTCCAAAATATTCTTCTTCAAATTGATAACGACCCATTGGCTAACTTTAACTTCATATTAGTATTAACAACTCTTGAAACCCTTTATTAGTCCATTGAACACCAGATGCTAAGAACAACTTGAGAGCATTCTTCCCGTAGAAGCCATCCGTTTACATGAAATGGAGAAAGTGACATGAGAGTAGTCTAAGCAGTCCTCTTCTTCACATCCAAAGATCCTTCACACTAATGAAAGTAGAACACTCGCTTAATCTACCCAGTCTCCCCAAACAAAAGAACGAAACTTTCCAACTTGCTATTATCACCAGTGCTGG
This sequence comes from Hymenoscyphus salicellus, assembly GCA_001414355.1. NCBI lineage: Eukaryota > Fungi > Ascomycota > Leotiomycetes > Helotiales > Helotiaceae > Hymenoscyphus > Hymenoscyphus salicellus. Next base: position 11,234 of record LLCD01000489.1, read on the forward strand.
TAAGCCCCATGGTGTTGGTGAAGACACCATAACAAAGACTCAATGTTTCTTCAATCATGCTTCGCTCAACATGAAATTTTATCCGAGGGTGACTCGAAAAGGAGGATCTGGATTTTACTGTTCTTCCACATCGTTCGTACGATGATAAGCAGACCTCCATCTCTTGGTTTTTTATTTAGCAAGGTAATTACTTTTGATTTGGTTACATTATGTTCTTTTTATCTTGCATTTGATTTCGCACCCGTTCCTCCTCGACTTGTAGCGACATGGCCCAGTGAGACGAGTAACGTCATTTTTACAAGGGCCGATTGTAACTTAGGATTTGTCAATAAATAGACTTTAATTAAATTCAACTTGTCTTCCGCCTAAGTTGCCAACCAATGCATCTAGTAGCGCCAATCCCAAGTCTTTCTATCATGAACACATAATCTTTCTATCCTTACCCCCATCGCATCGCCAACTCACGCCTCTCTATTCCAAGCAGCTCTACAACCTAACCAAAGGAACCTTCGAATATAGCACATCATAACTCTTCGCAATCCACCCATCCGCCATCCCCGCCCTCGCAACAACCCCCAACCCCCCCGCCATCCAAACAGCAGCCAGCGCAAAACTAGCCCCATGTAAAGTCCACCACCTCCTCTTAGCCTTCTTACTTGTCCCATAAAGTATCCAATTATTCCACTTTGCCGCCCCCCAAACAAAATGCGCCGACGCAACTCCTACCAGAGAAACATACCCCGTCCACGCAATAACAGGATGTTTCGCAAATCCATGAGCTACAAAGCCTAATCCTACACTTGAAGATCCGCCTTCGTACACCCATGGTAATAACCTATTCACAAACGCATGGCCGATAACTAGAGGCGCGAGGATATAACCCGCTAAACTGGTCCATGAAACTGCGGGCCAGACTTTCAGTCTCTGCTCTAGGCGTTTGGTGATGGGGAGATGGACGGCGCCGTAACGGACTAGATTCGCATTCCGCCTGTGTATTCGTAGGGCAAGACCCGAGAGGATATGTGTTGCGATTGGGAGGGTGATGAGGAGAGGTTCGAAGGGGAAGGATTGGTAGAAGGGGCGCGTGAGGAGGAGGTAGTTTTCTGATTCGGGGATGGAGCGGGTTATGAGGGGTATTATGGAGGTATTTGTGATATGGAAAGAGGTGTATATCGTGAATACATAGGACGAGTATTTTTGCAGTCGTGTTACTATTTAAAGTTAGTATATAGTGTGACGGGACGATTGATGGTGGCTTACGGTAGTATGCAGCGCCATGGTTACTACCACTTAGACCCAACGGATTTGAACTTGATAGAGGCAAATCGTGGAGTTGTTTGTCGATTCCGCCTTCGGGTGATTCGATGGGGGAAGGATCCAATTGTTGGAGAGATATAAAAGTGTCTTGCGATGCTGTGGAATCTCTGTGGTCCATTGCGACAAGTTGACGGTTGGGAAATCAACAAAGCAATGATTGCTAAAAGCTTCTCGATGTTTGGCTCCCCGTTAGCTGTCCCTCGGCTGCGTCGTGTCTGCCAAGCTTAAGCTCAGTGTTTTGACCACACCTTATTTCTGCCCGCAAAATTTGCTTGTTGAAAGCCAACAACTTCTTCAACACTCAACTTCTTCCAACAAAAAACCCTCAACATTGAATGCTCTCGGCAGCACCACACAACAACAAGATGCCTCCCGTAAGACTTTCCCAGCTTTGTGCAACTCCTATCTAACATATATCCGCAGCGCGGCTTCACAAACCCAGCCCCAAAAACAGAGAGTGCCCGCGACGCCGTGAAATCATTCTACTGCGAGCTATGTACCAAGGGCTACGCCCGAATGAACGAATACGAAGCCCATCTCTCTTCCTACGACCACTCCCACAAACAGCGACTAAAGGACATGCGCCAACTCAGTCGTGATCCTCTCGCCTCGTCGAAAGCACGAAAGGCTGAGGCAAAAGCGAATTCACAAAGTGGTTTGATTTCAATCAAGATTGGCAGTGATGCTGCTCCTGCTCCAAACGGGGGTGGCTTCAAGAAGGGAGGGTTCAAGAAAGCTGGGTTCAAAAGCGCTTTCGCACCTGCTGATGGAGAACCCGTGAAGGACGAGGTGATGAGTGAGGCGCCGCCTGCTAAGGAGAGTACGCTTAAGACTGTGGATGATCGCGACGATTTGGAGAGTGATACTGACGATGAGGGTTATGAGATGTATGACCCCAGACATCCGACTGATTGAGGGAATTGGGGGACAACAGAAAAAATCATCCAACACAGAGACGCGCCCACCGAAAAAATGGCCACCTGCTCATTGAAATGGCCTACTCGAGGCATATATGAGGACATGGCTATGCCTCTGGATGCCCAGCCCGGAGTGGCAAAACCATCTGGTCACGCTGTACAGATATACCAACAATCGCTGGTTCTTGGGGGAGGAGCAAGAGGCACGCCCTCGGGCGCACACCATCACACCCCATGATAGCTCCACAATACCAAAAGTATTTGTCCGCTTCGCAGCATTTATAGCAGCATAGGGCTCAGCATACGGTGACACATCTCTCGTATTCTTATTTTCACACTCAATTTCTCACTATCCCCACAACAATTATTTTCTTTCACCAACACCCGTCTTCTACCTCGCTCGGCCAGCTTCCCCCTACAGCTGGCCTTGAGCTGGATACACCATTGTGTACTAGACAAGATCAACCTCAACGACCTTTGAGTGCGGACCCTCCCTTTGCCCTGTGGGTGGACCTCCGCAATTTGTCTGTTGATACATTCCAAACATAGAAAACAAAACAAAAAATACTATGGTGTTTTTCGCCGCAATCAAATTTGGAACCGTGTGCATTCTCAAAATGGGAAGAGCAAATTGGGAACTACCTAGCTAAAGAATGAATATCAATTACTTACTACAAGGTATATTTCCTCACTTGATGAACACCATGCGACCCCGGAGCTCTCTTTTTACAAAAGGCCAAGGACAACTGTGGAAGTGAAAGTAGGTAACATTTTACCTCAAGACAGCGCCTGCAGCAGCTCCCTCACATGGCAAGCTACATTCTCTACTTGATACTTGTTTTTGGTGTTTTTGGCCCCCGAAATTATTGCAACTTACCCGATAAGTGATAGCTTATCTGCAAGTGATTTTTTTAACTTTTTTCTTACTCTTATTATTGGCATGTTATCTGCTCGGGATGTTTTTGGCCCCAAACTCACCTTTTCCTACGACTCTACGAGCATACCCCTCTTAACCATACTCACCAGCTTATCAGCAAACCAGTTTTCCGCCTCCCACCCTGCTTTTTGGCCCCCAAATATTTGACAGCTTACTTGATGGCTTACTCCCTGGTTTACTTGTTACCTTACTTGTTGGCTTACTCGTGGGTCGCTAGTGGCTCACTCATGGGCTACTTACAGATTACTGGCGGATTACCCACGGCTTACCCTGACAAACGTTTCCAGATCAATCCGAGTTTACCTAGGTATTAAGTCTTGGGCGTCGCCCTCGAAAACATCATTAGTTTGTCAAACTTCAGGGGAATTAGTACCGGTGGAACCGTGGAAGTTTTCACAGAGTATACTACAGTACTTTCAACCAAAAAGTAAACCCTTAGTTGCACCTTCCTCAGAAAAAGAGTCCAGACAATTTTTGTTGAATATTAGGAAAGAGCAAAGGATTACTTTCTAGGTTCTCAACCTGAAACTTATTCACTTCCGCTCCTTCCTGGGAGATAGTTAGACTGAACTTAATGTGTTGGGACAAATGGAAGGAAAGAGCGACTGCTTCTCTCGGTAGCCCTCTCTTTCACTCCTCCCTTCCACCAAATTAAATGCAAGGAAAGAGCGAACGGGTAGGTAGCTATTCCAAGGGGGGCAAAATCCATGCAGCTTAAAATTTCACTACCTACCACAGTCAGATACTGAAGTTGTTAGCCAGCGACCACTTAGTAAGACTTACCTAGGTATTCGATTCTCAACTCGGCGCGGCACATAGAGGTAGCTGGCTGCTTACCACCTTCGACGCCAATTGCGGACATGTCGGAAAACTCACAATGTCGAATGAACCTTTTGGGGGGACAAATCTAGGACGAATTCTTGAGTAGTTCATCGAATTCCTGGTGTGGCAATATCTCTCTTCTTTCAGCGTATTGGCCGCGTCCCTTTCAATAGTCAGAAATAGTTTGTGATACTCAAAGTTTAAGGGAAGTCGAAGGGAGTTTTCGAACATTGGGGGCTCGGGGCAACTCAAGCGCTTGAGCAAAAAAGGTGAATTGGCTGCTCCTTCCTCGAAATGAACACTAGCGAGAATCAAACCTACTCTTGTCAAACATCAAGAAAGAGCGAAGTTAGGCACGTCCGCCCCTTCCTTTCCCTAAGAGAGAATTTGACCAAAGCTAAGTCGCTCGCATCGGACACAGGAAAGAGCAACCGCTTACCCATTCCTCTTACCCAAACCTGTCGTTCTTTTCTCACATAGTACATCGAAGTAACAATCCGTTGGTCAGAAATAATCCGTAAATACAAAGCTCGAGGAAAGGTTTAGCACTGGTGGGAATTTTCAATTTAGAATGAAAATTTGGGACGAGAAGTACCTAGGTAGGTAAGCTCTGGCAGCAGAAAGAAGGGTGGGGTAGGGCGAGACTTCGTTGCTCCTTCCTTAGAAGATGCCCCATGAGAGTTGAGACTATACCAGGAAAGAGCGTACGGTTATTTTACTCCCTTTACTCAGGTACCTACTCACCCATGTCTGCTCCTTCCTTCAAGTAGAAGACAGGAAAGGGTGACCACTTAGCTCTTCGAACCGTGTCTGCCGCATGGTGGCTCAAAGGTTCATAACGGTCACAATTTAAAACCTTGGATTGCAAAACAAAAGCCCAACGAGGCATCAATAGGTATATCCGTTGACTATTTCACAAGAAGCCGCTCTAGAAATACACATCTGAATGCCACCCAATTTAACCATCCCATTGCCCAATATCTCATGCCCCCAAATCTACAATTTTAACATCTTCACAATATAGTTCTCGATCATCGACTCGTTAGGGAAGGCCATATCCTCCAGCTTCTGGGCGTATGGGGTTGGAACCTCAGCACCGGTAATTCTTTGGGCTGGGGCATCTAGGTAATCGAAGGCGTATTCCATACCGAGAGCAAGGATCTCAGCTCCGACACCGAATGCTGGGAATCCAGACTCAACACACAAGAGTCTGTGGGTCTTCTTCACTGACTTGACGATGGATTCGACATCGAGAGGCTTGATTGATCGCAAGTTGATAACCTCTACCTCGGCACCGTACTTCTTCTTGATGTTCTCGGCGGCAACGAGTGATTGACCGACACATCGGGAGAGGGTGACAATTGTAAGATCTTTTCCAGCACGCTCAATCTTGGCCTTGCCGAATGGGATGACGAAATCGTCCTTTTGTGCTGCTTCGCTCATTGGGAAGACTTGTCCGTAGAGCAATTCGTTCTCGAGGACACAGACTGGGTTAGGATCCCGAATGGCAGCCTTCAGTAATCCCTTTGCGTCCTCTGCACTCCAAGGAGTGACAACCTTGAGACCGGGAATGCTTCCGTACCAAGCAGAGTAATCTTGAGAATGCTGGGCTGCGACACCGGAGGCGAAACCGTTGGGTCCTCGGAAAGTGATGTTACATGGTTGGATACCGCCAGACATGTAGTGAGTCTTTGCTGCCGAGTTGACAATTTGATCAATGGCTTGCATGGCGAAGTTGAAGGTCATGAACTCGCACTGTGCAGATAACGGGTTAGCAGACTCCCAATGGCACGAATTCAATAGCTACTACTTACAACAGGGTGTAATCCAGCCAATGCAGCTCCGACAGTCAGACCACAGAATCCAGATTCGGTGATGGGACTGTCAATGACTCTCTTGTCTCCAAATCGATCCAGTAATCCCTTGGTAACTTTGTATGCGCCATTGTACTGAGCAACCTCCTCTCCCAAGACGAAGACCTTGGGGTTTGACTCCAATTCCTCGGCGAGAGCCTCATTGAGGGCATCTCTAACTGTGTAGTCCTTTACCCCTCCCTCTGTCGCATATCCTTTATTTTGTACAATCGCCGGAACCCGGGGAAAGCGTTGAAAAGCACTTCGAGTGACTGGTCGTGCAGAGGAGGCGGAGAGGAATCGAGAAGCTGGGCGCAAGAGTCGTGACATCTTGGGTGTATTAATTGCCGCAGCGGGCAGAAAGGAAAAATGAATGGAATTGAGGGTGGAAGGGCAAACTGGAGACTTTGGGATTATGAAGCTGTCGAGAATATTTCGCGGCGTTGGGGAGCTTGCCAACCAAATTCGTTGGGCACTAACCCGAATTAGGTCTAGTTACGGTCTACTTTCCCCGACCACCGGAATCCATCTCAACCTCTTGACTTCATCCTGAATATATCCACATCATCAAGTATTTACCTGTTTCTTTTTCTGTATTGAGAAATCTACTAGTTTCAACCATTCTAGGAGGTTTCTCATCATATCAAAGAACTCAACAAGCATCTTATAAAACTCTGAAAATCTAACACTCGCATCCTCCATCCGACAATTCCCGATGGACCACCTTTACCACCAACAAACGACCGCAAGCTAGAGAGCCCTTATCTGGGATACTATCGGCGCTGAGCTATGTTAAAGGTGCTCATCGTATTGTTCAGTCTCCCCTTACTTTTGTCTGGTGTTTCTCGTTGTTCGTTCTTTGAAATCATTGTAAAGTTACCTTGAACCCAGCGGTTTTCTCAAATCCCTCCCTCCAATCCAGGCCATCACTGGGCAAGAAACAGCAGTTCCAGTGGCACTTCTGCTTGATTTGACACGAAATGGGGGGGGGGGGGG
>LLCD01000490.1:0-18060 GCA_001414355.1 Hymenoscyphus salicellus
GTCTATTTAGGAGGATTCGTATGCATCAAAGCGGCTCCAAGGAAAATGAGGAGGATGCAGGCGTTATCTTTAGCCACTTGATCCATTGTGTATTTTTTCATTTTGCTGTGTGAGGGGCTTTGATTTGCTGGGATGTATGTTTGTATGTTTCCAACATAGAAGGGAAGATAGAAGGAAGGATGGGGAGGGGTGTTGGTTTGGGTTGGGTTGCTGTAACTTAAATAGTAACGCTTAGTACAAAATAGTGACGAAGAAGACATGGACAATTAGTACTAACTCCGCACCCTCATCACACCTCCCCCCTGACTTATTCTAAATAAGACGTGCATCAGCCATCTGCTGTGTTCTACTAGCTCCCTCCTAGGAACGTACATTATAGTAGCTCAGCCAACCAATCTTTACAGTCGTCATGTCACACTCAGTCCAAAAAACATACTTACACCAAGAAGAATCCGAATTGCACTCCACTAGCACAGAACTAATACAATACGTCAAACATTTAATGCGCGCCTCACTCGAGTAGGTAAAACATTTCGAAATTCAATGTTGGTGAAGTAAAAAGGACCATTTGAGATTATAACTCAACATGTCTGGCATATCACAACCATCTTATCCCAACCACCTCACATCCTGACTATCCTAACTCAGAACCAGGTCAAAATTTCAGTTCCTCAATCCTTCTAACATCCACTTCCCCTATCCTTCCAACGTTCACACCCCCCACCACCCTCAAGACGCCACCTCCGAAAATCAAATACACCCATCTCCTTCACCATCCCCACATCCAATCTAAGAGTTACTCCCAGTACTCGTCGCCTCACTGCTCGTGCTGCTCGTAGTGGTGGTGATGCTGCTACTCTCACTAATACCACTCTCAGCAGCAGGATTTATAGATGCCATAGCGACGCCGACGAAGGCCAAGATGAGGAGGGTGAACTTCATTTCGAATTTTGTTGTTTGAGGGGTTTTGAGTTTTGAGTTTTGAGTTTGTACGTTTAGAAGATGGAAGTGAGCGAAGAGGTTGATGGAAGAAGTTGATGGGAAGAGGGAAGGGTGGTTGCTGCAACTTAAATAGTAAATGCCCTCTCACCAAGAGACGTCAGGTAAGAAAAGTTAGTACGTAGTGGTGATGAGAAGATATCCAGAAAGCTGATTAACAGTGATGATTAGCGGCAGTGATGATTAACGGCAGTGATGATTAGCGGCAGTGATGATTAGCGGCAGTGATGATTAGCGGCAGTGATGGTTAGAGCTCTGGTCACACTTACAGCACACGCAATGAAAAAGGTGTTAACAAAAGAGCTACCTAGTCCAAAAAAAAAAAAAAAAAAAAACCTCGGGCGCGTTTTTGGGCTCAATGATCTCCATGCAATGTGTCTCGACTCTGCTAAATTACATAGAATGCATTCGGTAACTCCCTCACCCAGCAATATCTACCCACCCCCATCAATCACGCAACGTCATGACCAGAAAAAAAGTCCAGTCCAGTCCAAGCCCCGTCACAATACAAATTTCCCCTCCCCCCTGCCTGGTCATGCATCTCTACATAAGAGCGTATAAACGCTTTCTTTATGAAAATCGTCCTTCCTTTCTGGCTTGGTGAATTTGCTAGCGAGACTTTTCGTGGGTATCATTGATCAAAAAAACAGCGATCCTTCGCCGGAAAAACACACCAAAACTTTATTCTGCACCGGAGCTAGATTCGTTGTACCAAGGAGGTAGGCACAACGCAATAACCAAATGCCAGGTGATGATGCCTGATATGATATAGATGAAAGCTCGGTAAGAAAATTGAGATGGCGCCGACGGCAATGCCTGGTTCCACAGGCATAGTGAGTGATGATCAGGCTCAATGCCATTGGCTTTGTCCCATAAAACCCTCCTCCAGCGTGCGGTCCTCCAGATTTCGGATGAAGTCCCGATTGCTTCTGGCACCACCTTGTTGCTGACCACCCTGCGCCGCTCTGCTGCCTCTTCGTCGAGCGCTTCCAGGGTTTCCATCTGGAGCTCCATCTGGTGGAGGTGGGTAGTACGCAGGGCTAGGTTGAAGACGAATAGGAGCATTTGGGTCGAGGTGACTGGCCACTCGTTGAATAGTGACGGGAATTCCACCTTGTTGAACTTCCATAGTTGATGCTCTTTGACGACCGGCTGCTGCTCGAATATTGGCTTGTTGGTACAAACTTTGCTGCGTAGTTGGACCTGGCCCATACTGCGATGGCATTTGGGCATGAGTTTGGGGCATCATAGGCATTTGGTTGTATGGTCCTGGCTGTTGCTGTGAAGGATAAGGAGGGGGAGGTCCTTGGTGATTGGTGGCTGGCGAGTACATGTTACCGTAAACCGGGGCACCTTGTTGGGGTGGTGGCTGCTGCTGTTGTGGATATTGGCCTATAGGAACGCCAGATGCATATTGCGATTGAGCCGCAGCAGAGTGAGCTTGGGCTGAAGCAGCCTGAGCTGCAGCTTGGGCTCGTTGCTTGCTTAGAGCCTCAGCTTGTTGTTGTTGCTGGGTTCCAGGAGCAGGTGATCTATTGACAGAACTGGATTTGAGGTTCATGGGTGGCACGAAAGGCCCGGTATACTTTTGTTGCGTGATGAATGGATGAAGCTTAGCTTGCTGGGGCGACCATCGTTCCAGGGGGTTGATATTAAGCAAACCACGAACAAAGTCAATGAATGCAACACGATTGTTCATTTCTATAAATCATTAGTGACCACAGAAGAGAAAGGTATTCTCCAAACATACCTCGATCGATTTCGCTCTGCTTCATGTTTTTGCGTGGCATTGCATAGGAACGAATTATTTCCGGTAGTGTTGTGGCTTGAAAATATTTTTTGCTTGGCTGCTCCTTGGTGTTATGCTCACGAGAGTATTGATCCATACTCTTCAAATGGTAAGTTCGTCTCCCATAATCATCGACATCGGTTCTCTTTTCGAAAAACTCCCCTGATTGCTTTCCCATTTCAAGCATCCAGTTGGGTGGATTTCCAAGCATTTCCACAATTCTAGACACCTGATTATACTCGGATGAGCCAGGGAAGAGCGGAAGTCCAAGGAAGAGCTCCACAACGATGCACCCCAAAGACCACATATCGATTGCGGACGAATACGGCAACCCCAGTAACACCTCGGGAGATCTGTAAAATCGAGACTGGATGTACGTGTAAACCGTTTGACGTTCGTCACATGCTGACCCAAAATCGATGATTTTGATAATCGGACTTTCCAGATTCTTCAACAAGATATTTTCCGGCTTCAAATCGCAGTGGATTAAACGGGCCTTGTTCAGCAGACTCAGCCCGTTCAATAGTTGTTGCGCAAATACCCGTACAAGAGTTGTACTCAATCCCCTAAACTGATTTTGTTTGATGAGTTCGTACAAATTGACACTCAGTAGCTCAAAAACCAAACATAGATGCTGTCGATGGATAAACGTATCCTTGAGTCGAAGCAAATGATGATCATCGTTTTTGTCAAGTTTCGTGTTAAGCTATAAGGTATTAGTAGGCCACAAAACAGTAGACTTGTGTTTTCTTACCAGATCAAGTACCGATACTTCCATCATACTTTGGTTGAAGTAAGCGGTCCTATTCTTGACCACCTTTACGGCCACTACCTCCTGCGTCTTCAAATTCTGACATTTAACAACTTGACCAAAAGTACCTTGTCCGAGCACGTCGAGGATGAGATAGCGATTTCTACTAATTTGTTAGCATACTCCACCACTAAGAATCCAGAATTGTTAACCTCGGGACATACTTATGACCAGTCTCCTCCGACCCGAGAATGTCATTCACATAAAGTATATAATCACTGTCTTCGTTATCGAATCCATCATTCTTCGTTCCTTTGCTTGGCTTTGTCAAAACTCGGCGAGGATTTCGAGAGGATTCGTATTTGAAGCTAGGATTGCAAATTCGATAAGTGGATGGTAGATGACTTGTGAGGGCTTGAAGCGGCTACAATTCAGGGTCAGTTTACGTATTTCTGTCCAAGACTGGGCATTACTGACACTAATAAAGCCTCCTTCAGGATTTGCTCTTCTAAATGCAGGTTGCGAATTGACCTTTGGTTGCAGGTCGGTCATGGCTCGAATCTTCGTGAATTCAGGAACAGGCCCTCTTCCTGGAGGTCCTTGTTGTTGTGGGACCGGCCGACGGGGAGATTTTGGGTCATTTCCAAAGACCGCATTTAGCTGAGCAGTCGCGGATGACGGGTAGCCCTCATTGTTCGAGGCATATGGGGTAATTGGGGGTAGCTGTTGAGACTGTTGCCGGTTTGCGTAGTAATTTGTCGGTGAAGAGAAATTCCCAGCTCGGGTGGGGGACTGTCGCTGGGCTGGAGACGCATATTGACCCTGTGGGGGCGCACCATATGGCGAGCTTGGAGATAATGTCTCCATGGGAGAGTATCTCTGAGCAGCAGCTGAAGGCTCCTGAGAACCATGATGTGCTCCTATCCGACTTCCAGACAGATGTTGTTGATGGTGCGGTCGCATGGGATATTTCATGCCGCTGTATGGATCACCCGCGTCTTGCATTGCTACGTCGCCGTTGGGATCTCTCATCTGCGGAGTCGTTGCAGTGGGAGAAGCTGTGTGAGAGTGAGAGTGAGGATGTGCGCTCAGGGCGCCTTGATATTGCTCGTATGCGAAGCCGGCGGGGGGTTGGGTTTGGGGATTGCCGTTTCCGTTGTAGGTTTGGGAGTTGGAGTTGTTGTAATCTCGCGACGACATGGGCGGCTGTTGCTGGTGCTGACCTTGGTTTGGTGGGGGATTACCAGTATTGCCAGTATACCTTCTCGACGATGCTCCCGGTTCGGGAATCTGCTGCCACTGATCCATCGTTGAGTCAGCGCAGAGAGCGACTGGATTCGGCGGGGGAGGGCTGCTCTTGTTGGCGGCTGCAACGCAAAGGGCCAAAGAGCGAGCAGGAAAGCGTCAACCACGGGCGTCGTGAGCCACGAACGAACCACCGAAGCTAGCTGCTAACGAGTGACCTCTCAGGCGGGAACGCGTCGCTGGGAAGATTCGAAGTCGAAGCCTCAACGAGGCAGAAACGGCCTTGCAGAATCCCACTGGATATCAACGATGCATTGCCGTAGAGCGGAGGAAGCAGAGGGGAGGAGTTGACCAAGAGCAAAGGGACCGACTGACCGACTTTGGTTTGCGGTTCTGTTGTCGTGAGCAGCAGCCCAGCGCCGCAGCCCAGGGCAGAGCTTGGGCAGGATTTAGCGCCAGGGGGTGAATGGATCACGGTGAAGCGAGTTGAGGCATACAACACCACCCACCTAGTGAAGAGGGAAAAACCCGCAATTAGATTTCTACCAAGTTAGGATGAAGTTGGTTTGGGACGTTGTTTTAAGACGGAACCTGCTTCAACATCAAAGAAAAGTTCGTTATGGAATGCGTCAAGGTTGGTGGTTATGGTATGGTTACAACAATTCGTTGGCGAAGTACCTAGGTTGGCTGTGAGTTGGTCTTGTAAGAGGGGTGGTCAGTCATTGTTCTTTCTAGATACCCAACTAAAATGCCATTATACAATCGGTTAGGGATAGTTGAATTTGGTTGGTTTTCTAAACCTTCTAAAGCAATTAAGTTTACTTCTGTTACAATGACTTCTTATGGGTGTATGTAGAATGGTTATAAAGAGTCTACCAACAAAATCTCCTTCCACGCCTTTCTTTATTTCCGGGTACTCCATATGCATATTTCCAAGACCTGACTTTGCCGTCTTCGTGTGAACAAATGGGATAACACGAGTAAGCTGAAACTTATTCGGCGTTCCAAGAAGGGAAATCCATGGAAAATGGATACCCGCATATAAGGTAAAAGACAGCCTCAGGTGTGATCTAAAAGGTTGCTCGAACGCAACACTCCAAGGTAACTTTGGTGTCGTCCATTGATTTCAGACCATCGAGTTGCTTTCTTTCTTCCTTTCTTTCCTGTCGAGGAATTAGTTTGTTCCCTTTGCAACATCCAGCCCCTCAATTCGCGGGGCAAAGGGCGGAGCGGTTACGAGTTATGCTATTTATGAATCCTTAAGAGCTTCAAGTTTCCGGGGACTCGACAAGGGGGTTGTCAATAAAAGCGGCTGTTAAGTAGCGGGTTGGCATCAGTATTGGTTTTAAATTATCCTTTTTAAGGTAGAACAACAGCATTTGACAGCTGCAAGGGATCGATCGAGTCTCACGCCTGCATGTGAACTCGTACAAACTTTTCCTTCAACCCACCACACCAACTCCACCCCCCGTGCCTTTGAGTTGGAGAAGTTGGCTCTACCTAATGCGGAAAAGTATATTGACTCCGAGATCAATTTTACCCAGGTCCAGATACTAGACTTGTTGGATTAAAGAAAGAGATATTCTACTCCAAATGCGGTGTTAGAATAATTCTTTTTTTTAGGGAGGGGGGGGGTGCGGGGGGTTTGGAAAGAGTCTCAAAAGTCACACCTTCCCTCCTATTCTTTCCAGGTTCTCTCTCTTGACCAATTAATTTTTCAAGCACGAATTGTTCTAGGCGCAGACTACCTTGCTAGGTTTTTTTTCTAGCAGAAAGGAAAATAGTACAATCACAACTTCCATAATACACTACAGTTCGTGGCTTTCACACCTTACTGTGAATGAAGTCCAATCACTCCAGTTATTCCTCAAGTTAGTTCCAAAACACCTAGAATGTCCCATATAACTTAGCTAGTTTTGGAACACACTCACCTAGTTAATACTCCTTTCTTCAAACCCAACTCCAGAATGTAAATTGATTTCATAAATTGATTTCATAAATTGATTTCACGAATTCACATGATCTCGCGATGGTGAAGAAAAGCGGCACTGCATGACTGGTTTTGTGAAAGTTTGAGAGGGAGATATAACTAAACCGAGTACTGGTAGAAAAATAAATACAAGGCCGTGATATGAATCACTCCCAATTCTTCATATTCTCTTGACTAACAGCACAATCTGGGCTATAAAGCACATCAACCAAACGCCCAAGAGGTGGCTCAGTGAGTGCTGCTTTTTAAGTAGGGCGCGAGATGACGCATGGTCGGTGAACTTCGATTTGAGCTTCACTTCGCATTTGCCATCCTGACCTCAAACTTCTCGAGCTCGCAAACTCGGCACATACGGAAGATTCCTTTCTTCTTTTACCTTCTGGCCGTGAATCAATTCTATTTTTCTCTTCCTGTCATTTAATTTGTATCTCTGGTCTGCTGAATCATCGGGCTCTCTTCCTTTCTACCCGCCGCCTAGGCATCTACTCACCTTCGGATGCCCCGAACCCTTTCTTGAACATCGCACCCCTTTCCCTCAAAACACAAATCTGCCATAAAGATGGAAACCCATAATGAGCCTAACCTCCAGCATGAGCCGGAAGAGGCTGGTTCATCTTCCGCCCCTCATGTCAAGCTACACAGAGAAGGAACGGACACCATCGCAGAAGCTGTAGCAGTCGCTGCAGATGCCGCTCTCGATGATGGAACACCCTCGGAAGAACTGGGACTCAATGAAGCACAACCAACCGCCACAGACGAAGCCAGTGTGCTCAAGGGCCTTACGGAAAACGTACGGGATCAAGATGACCTCGAGCGGGATATCACAAATCAGGCGAACTTGGCGATGATTGAGCAGGAGGACGAGAGAGATCAGAAGCGTATTGAGAAGGTCAATACCAATATCGACAAACTCGAAGTCCAGAAGAACACGCAAAAGCGACGATTAACTACTCTCACGAATAATCCACTTATGCGAAAACGGTGCGCAGACGAAATTGCGCGGCTGGATACAGAGATCAAGGGGTTGAAAAAAGACATAGAGGATATCCAGACGCGCATGGAAGAGAGACATCAGTATGATGGGGCAGATGGAGCATCAGTCGATGCCATTAGGGGTAATAAGCGGATGCCGAATGAAAGCCAGCGAGACTTTCTGATACGAACCGGAAAGATTACACCATTTTCACGAATGCCAACAAGAGGCCCAGAAGGTTTAAATGGGGATCTTATGGAAGTCTTGTTGGATGCAGAGGAAGAAGTGGACGAAGAGATAGCTGCGATCAACGCAGCGGCTGCGGAACCCCGGTCCCACCAAAATCTACGACTACCTGGTTTTGCTGATGCTTCTGAGAGTGGTACTAGTACTCCTTCAAGCGAATTTTCCCTACGCCCTAGAAAGAAGAGAAAGGTCGACAGTGGTACATCAACCCCTCGAGCAAAGCAAGACGAAGAAGCCGATGTATTTATTCCTGGTAGTTCAGAGGAAGATGTGCTGGACGAGTTTGCCGAAGATGATGAAGACGATACGCTCATGACTGCTCAAATGGGGAAAAGAAAGGCAAAATCGAAGGCCAAGAAAGCCGAGGAACAAGTAGATATCGCTGGCATTGATGATGGAAACGAGAAGATGTACCAGGCGAGACTTAAAGGCTGGGTCGAAAAGAGAAGTGCTGCAAGACGTCACAAATTAGAACACGACCGAGCCAATGGTGAGGAAACACAATCCGAGGTAGCAGATGACGAGGAGGAATGGTTCAAGCCATGCCCTGATGCTCCAGACCACGACTTTGATAACGGCTTAAAGCTACCGGGCGATATCTACCCTGCACTTTTTGATTATCAGAAGACGGGTGTCCAATGGCTCGGGGAGTTGTATACTCAATCTGTTGGTGGCATTATAGGCGATGAGATGGGGCTGGGAAAGACTATCCAGATAATTTCTTTCTTAGCTGGCTTACATTACAGCAAGAAATTGACCAAGCCAATCATTGTTGTTGCTCCAGCCACAGTACTTCGACAGTGGGTTAATGAATTTCATCGATGGTGGCCACCCTTGCGAGTTTCGATTCTTCATAGTTCTGGCAGTGGAATGCTCAACGTTGGCAACGAAGACAGACTTGAGGAGGAGGAAGAGGAAGAGATATATGGTCGTCATAAGAAACAACCATCCAAGTCAGCTAAAAATGTAAAGAAGATTGTGGACAGAGTTGTTCAACATGGCCATGTTCTAGTCACTACTTACGCTGGTCTCCAGTCTTACTCTGATCAACTTGTTCCCGTGGATTGGGATTACGCTGTTCTGGATGAGGGTCACAAGATTCGAAACCCCAATACCGCTATTACCATCAATTGCAAAGAGCTGAGAACTGGGAACCGAGTCATCCTGTCCGGTACACCGATGCAAAACAATTTGGTTGAACTCTGGTCCTTATTTGACTTTGTATTTCCTATGCGACTTGGCACTCTTGTCAACTTCCGGCAAGCGTTCGAAGTACCTATCAAACTGGGTGGATATGCCAATGCTACGAATCTACAAGTGCTCACTGCAACCAAGTGCGCAGAGACTTTGAAAGCAACCATCAGTCCTTATCTTTTGCAACGTCTCAAGGTTGATGTTGCATCAGATTTGCCCAAGAAGAGCGAGCAAGTCATTTTCTGCAAGCTCACAAAACCTCAACGAGAAGCTTACGAAATGTTCCTTTCTTCTGATGAGATGAGTTCGATTCTCAATCACAAACGCCAGTCCTTATTCGGCATTGACATCTTACGCAAGATTTGCAATCATCCTGATTTGTTGGACCCTCGACTGAAAGGAAAGCTTGGCTACCGATGGGGAAACCCAAATAAATCGGGGAAGATGCAAGTCGTGAAGGGGTTGATGGAAGTCTGGAAGGGAATGGGCCACAAAACTTTATTGTTTAGTCAAGGTGTGCTGATGCTCAATATTCTCGAGGAATTCATCAAGAGTTTGAACGGATTTCGGTATTTGCGAATGGATGGTAGTACCAATATCAAGGATAGACAAACTCTCGTTGATCAATTCAACAACGACCCTGATATGCATGTATTTCTCCTCACGACCAAGGTAGGAGGACTCGGTGTTAATCTCACTGGAGCAAATCGGGTTATCATTTTTGATCCAGACTGGAATCCTTCTACTGACGTTCAAGCTCGTGAGCGAGCTTGGCGTTTGGGACAGAAGAAGGAAGTTACCATTTATCGATTGATGACTGCTGGCACGATTGAAGAGAAGATCTATCAACGTCAAATTTTCAAGCAGTTCCTGACCAACAAGATTCTTAAAGATCCAAAGCAACGCCAAACCTTCCAAATGAAGGATCTCTATGACTTGTTTAGCCTTGGAAGCACTGAAGATGGTACTACCGAAACTGGCGAGATGTTCAAGGGCACCGAGATTGATCTGAACAAAAACACTGGTCAGCCTGCCATCGAAGGTACTCCGGCTCAAGATCCATCTGCAGGTCCTTCAACACAAGCATCCTCTGGTGCCCAGGAGGCCACTACCAACACAGACACAATCGGTAGCGGAACAGATCACAACATCGAAAGCCTCTCCGGCGTCGGCCGTCTCGAAACCTTCCGCGGAGACCCCTCCGAAGACAAACCCTCCGACAACGAAGCCCGACTCATGGAAGGCATCTTCGCCAACTCCGGGGTCCACAGCGCCCTCGAACACGACCAAATCATCAATGGTAAACAAGTCATCACGCCCGACCGTGGAATGCTTGAACGAGAAGCGAAACGCGTCGCTGCTGAAGCTGCTGCGGAACTTCGTAAAGCTGGCGTCGCTGCTTCCCGTATCGTGCCTGGGACTGTGACTTGGACTGGTGAAGTGGGATCCGCGGGAAGACCGGTAAATATCAGGAGTCGTGCTAATGGACCGAGTTCTCAATCTATTCTCTCGGGATTGGCGAATCGTCAGGGTCTTGCTCAGCCGGGTGGTAGTGGAGCGAGTTCGAGATCTGGGACTCCTGGTTTGGCTGGGCCTGGCGGTGTAGGTGGTTTGGCTGGCATGGGTGGCAATGATGGTAATGTTGTGCAGCCCAAAGGAAAGGATTTCATGAAGTTGATCCAAAATTTCATCCGTACCCATGGTGGCAGCGTGCCGAGTCAGATGCTGGTGACGCACTTCAATCGCATGTGTCGGAATGAGCGGCAGAGTGCGGAGTTTAAGCATATGCTGGGGGAGATTGCGCGATTGGAGAAGGGGGGGAATTCGAGGATGAGGGGGAAGTGGGTGTTGAAGGAGGAGTTTAGATGATTGGGCCGGGGGTTTGGATAGCATGACGGGAAGGGCCAGAGATGGTGGATGGTGGATGGTGGATGGGATGGGGGGTGTATTTTTATAATGAGTGGAGTGGAGGTGCCCTTTGATATTGAAGCGCTTGATTTAGGGGATCTTGTGATTTGTTTTTGCTACATATTTGAGCGAGGGATGGATGGGAATGCATGAATGGGCATCGGATATGCAAGCATTGCATTGCATTGCTACTTATAGCGGGGCGTTTGGGGCTTTTGATATTTAATTAAGGGCTTTCGCTCGGTAGCTGGCTGGTATGCTGCGAGTGGAGGTAGATGATGTATTTACAGGTGAGTAGTTCTTAAATGAGATCTTTACTTGCTCTCTATTATGAATGTTGTTTCTCTTGTCACTCACTCTATCTGTTTTTTGTTTGCTTCAGGGGGTGCTATCTTTTAGGGGGGGTTGTGTATTGAACTTGTGGTGAGAGTGTTGTGATGGACCTTTGAAGTTTTCGAAGTCTTTGAATTGGACATTTTTTGTTTTCCCTCACTTATTTTTACAGGGAGGGAAGAGGGGCGTTGAGAGCAGAGGTAAGGGTGAGGGAGAGGCATGCTGAGTGAAGTTACTCTCCTCTTTCTTGATATGTCTCAATCCTTGGTTTTTTCAGTTGCCCTAACTTGGATCTGGGGTAAACAAGGCGACATCAAGTGGTGTTATTTACTTCTTCACTATGGTTTTGCTTGAAGTTTTGAAGTTTTGAAGTTTTGAAGTTTGCTTTGGGTGGCGGTTGCTTGAGGAGGGGTATCTTAGTGGTCTTTATTTTTTTTGCTTTCGAACTTCGTGATAATTTTCTGTTCTGAAGGTCGGGCAGCAGAAAAGAGAGATATTCAATGAGGATGTTGTAGACCAGGACACCAGTTGTTCTTTCGTTCGTCGTGTATTTTGGGTTCTCTCACATCCTTCTGGTATAAACCCTTGTTCATGAAGTGACTGCAAATTTTTCCGAAGCTGGAGAAGTGTATTCACCTTCTGTTGTTTACTTTCAAACTACTCCAAATCTTCCATCCGACAGTATATCTGCTGGTAGCGAGCGGGGTATGGAGGAGCTGTGAGGTTGCTGTTTTCTTCCGAATGTAGGTGGAGACTTTTCTGGTTACCCCACCCCCGATCCCCATGCTCTCAGCACTATCCTTACTTCTACCCTTGCAGAGTTAGTTCTTCCATGTTAACTACTAGTGTTCTTATCTCTTAGCATAATGAGTTGATTGTTTTGTTGAGGGTTTCTTTTGGACCATCACCGAGAGACCATGAAATAAGCACTTGGTGGAAAACTGAAGTAGGTTGGATTCACGGGGGGTGTTTGTTCAGATTGGGGCCAGAATCTATCGATGATTTTGATGGTGGAAAGTCACCAGTTCAAGTATTTGAGAGTTGCAATTGTAGGCCCCAAAGCAATTGCAGCTTTCTTTGAGGGTATCCTGTGGCTCAATTCCTACCAAATTCCATGTTCCATTTTCAGCTTGCAAACTTGAGCATAGCAGAAACTTTCAGTGAAGTATCTTAGATCCCCTGAAGCAGCATTGAATCACATACTACAACTCGCTTAAAGTCCCGAGAAGGGTTTGATATCAGCAAACCCCTGACAATCTCACTCCTGGACAGATCAATAACCGTCCCTGTCCCTGTGTATTTGTAGCTGAATCACTCAACAACTCTTCCTGTTAGTCTCTATGCCCCTGATGAGAAGCTGGGGTAAGTGGGTCCTTTACTTCTGAAGATAGTTCTTGCTAAAGTATAAAAATACCACTTCCTTCCCTTTGGGTCTTCTCCTTTTCTTTCCATCTTCCAACATTTTTTCAAGTCCTATTACTTCGCTTGCAATCCCTCTTTTGCAACTCGTTACAGCCAACTTCACATCTTCCCCCACACAAACACTTCATATATAACTCTAAAAGTTATATTTTAAACTATTCCCTAAGCTTATCAACAAGCTAGTAGTACAGAAAATGCTAGCTGACTAACTGTCAGCGGAAAAAAAATCTCAACTGAGTAGCTAACTTGTATCTTATTTTTAGGCTTGTTACACGCTTACATCCCAGCTGACTTACTGGCCAGTCTAATGTAGTTGCAAAAACCCTCTTGCCCGCTTTGCAAAATGAGTCTTCTTATGGGCATAGTCTGTCATCTGGTTTATCCCCCTCAAGGTCATTCAAATCACGGGGAGATATTTTCCAAATCATACAATGATCTGCAGATTAAAACTTAGGACTAGTCCAACTCAATCCAGGTGAGACCTTCGCAATATAAACTGAGCATATCTGAGCAGGAAATAGCATTCTTGGATCGATTCACTTTTCGTCTAACCATAAAAATACTTCATGTCAAGTATATTTGGAAGAGATAGTAAGGGCAGTTCATGATGTTTGTTCTTCACATATGTAATATTCATTGTTTCCTGCCCGTCGAAATAAATCGTCTCGATTCGGAACGGTGCTTGACATGGTGACGGATTGTGGCACAACAGGTTGCTGACGGGAATGCAAAATTGGAGGTTAGTAAATTGTCGGAAACTTATAATTAATAAATAGTTCCTATTCGTACAAAAAGCAGAACCATCATGGACCTTTGCTCTTCCCAGGGAACGGAAAAACCGTTGTCTCCCCCAACAGTTCCGATTTTCTGGGTTCCCGCTGAGAATCCAAAACCACATCCCATAACTTCGAAGAGTCCCGACATTGATGGGTCTGATTCATTCCATCGATCCCGATTGCCACCTCCCCCTTAGTATTCTTGGTAAAGCCAGGTTTCTCCAATGTATCATCTGCTGCACATAGAACTCCCTTCAACCAAAAAGAATCAGCAAATGAGTATAAAACGCTCGTACTGAGGAAAAATAGAAATTTACCTGGGCTAGATAGTCAAAACAGTGCAACCAATGTATGTTATCCTCCGGCCAATCCCCGGTTGCACTGGAGTGTGCCATAGTGGGATTCAAAAGCAGATCTCGAAGCATCATTAAGCAATGTAGCTGGTGGTACATCGACACTCCCATTTTCACATTCCTTCCATCTTCGCTTTGCACCTTTAAAAACCCTTCCCCAAAAGGTAGAAGCTCTTCCCAATTGGTGTCATTCGCAGCCGCTTTCGCAGATTTAAATGATTCTTCCTTCGCGATTGGAGTGAAAACTTTCGCATTCAAAGTCACCGTTGGGGAGCTGGGAAGATGAGATAACGTGTCCCACATCGAAGGGGTTTGGCTGGTTTTTCGTCCATAATGAATGCCGAAGAGAAAGGTACAAGACAGTAATAACGCGAGAGAGGTGATCTGGATGAATAGGCTGCGAGACATCGTGACTGCCCCCCTTCAATCTTCAAAGAAGGGAATGCGTTTGAATGACATGATGGGAGTTGAGATTGGGAAAGAGCGAGGGAAGATGGAGACAGTGATGGAGAAATCGCAATCGCAATCGGAGGGGGTTCATAGCTTCCTTTTTGGGAAGCTGGTTATGCCGGTACAGGGGTGTTCTGAACCCCCTGTGATCTTCTAAAATTGGTGAGCAAGACCTCAGGTCTCATAAGATGCGAACCATGAAGGGAAGAGAGGAAGAAATAAAAATCAGTATGTTACCCCCTGAGGGACAGAAATGTTTTCATTGTTGAATTTGTGCTTGTTTTGTTGGCAGCGTTTGAAGTGAGAGCCCCCGTCACCGCGGGGATCATCAAAAGTGGCAGTAAATACTTCAGATTTGTACATGCATACCTAGCCCTCGCTTTCCGGGGTAATTCAGGTAGGTTAGATTTTTCTAACCACTGAAAACAATTGGGACTATTGACCCTGATGTTTTGGAACAAACAGCGAGTAATTTATTGACTCCTGCTCATAATCTCCACTCATAGGAACTTGGCACGAATTCCGAGAATATCATATGGATCTTTGTACAATCGATCAAGGCATTTGGATCCTTTACGTCTTTTCTCTGCTTCATTAAAAAAAGACCCCTCCAAATTGTTGTCGCCCCCAAAGCTTGAACTTACCCGGAAATAATAATTATATCCCGATTCATTGTCTATTTCATTTTCTTGAAATCTTAGAACTATTAGATTCATTCAAATGAATGGCCCGATAGTTTTATATGTTAATCGCACCGTAGCGCATTGTGTTATGTGGAAGTGTTGTTATTATATACGCTTCCAAGCCAAATTAAGCGAAGGGTTTGCGCACGGAGGGCATCGTGGGTCACATAAAATTGACAAATCTCATTCTGAAAATCAAGAATTATCCGGCGTATTCTTGCTTTGATGGACTGTTTGAAAAGAGCAGCAACACAGATGAAATCAATAGGAGCGGTATCGAAAAGGTGGTGGGGAAATTTTTATTACAGATCCCGTCACTGCGCTTTTTTCACCTGACTTAGCATTCCTAGTGCACAGCCGCAGATTTAGGCACACTTAGGTAGTGTAGGCCATACTCATCTTACTAGATTCGTCGATATGCTAAATTAGAAGTTTACACATTCTCACCGAACGGGGAATCAGAGAATCCCCCTGATGTCTTGCGGAATGGAAATTTTGGCGACATACGAATTTTTTTCCAATAAGCAAAATATTCACAGTACAACATGAGTTCAACGAGGAGCTACGAGGGAAATTTTGTTTCGGTAAGTGCTCTGCAGCGGAAGTGATTTAGAAGGAACCCCGTTACATCCATGAACACAATGCTAACATTTGATAAGAGTCATTGTTTAATACGCAATACTAACAAGGATGGGGTCAACGTA
The DNA here is from genome assembly GCA_001414355.1 of Hymenoscyphus salicellus. Taxonomy (NCBI): domain Eukaryota; kingdom Fungi; phylum Ascomycota; class Leotiomycetes; order Helotiales; family Helotiaceae; genus Hymenoscyphus; species Hymenoscyphus salicellus. The sequence continues at coordinate 15,817 of LLCD01000490.1, forward strand.
TGTTATGTTGGCAATTTTCTATTTGAAGTACTGACAGCTTTATCTTTTAGGCACGAGATTGGGCCCTCTCAATTGTTCTCCAAGACCATTCCAGATTTTTCTGCCTTCCATTAGAGCCTCGTCTAAAGATCTATCTTCATTTTCTATCCAACGGAAATTTAATATACACGACACCCGACGAGCCAAGTCTTACTATTTCCCCTTCTTACCTTGGGAAGCAGAAGTTTACGGATCTTTTAGTCGAACCAGAATTCAGCGCTGGGCTAATCAGTAAGACTCTGTCTTTAATTTGTCGACAAACCTACCACGAGACGACAGGCTCTGGTCTTCTCTACCAACTTTCGCTTGTCAGATTCATTCATGGTGCTTCACACTCTTACGGTACATTCATAGCTATAGTCGATAGAAAACATCTTGATAACATCCGGAATCTTGAGGTTCATTTGGAAATTGCTCCACCTACCTTCGCACTTCCGTAGAGTTTTCTTAACTCCCTTTATTCCTTCCATGCAAATACCATCCACTTACTCAAAGTCAAAATGATAATCAACAGAAGCCCTTCAACTTCAAACTCCGTCGAGCATTTGAATGACGTCTTCGCTGCATGGTTAGCGCAGAACTGGGGGTGTGGATTCCCCTGGGTATTTCTGGAAATCCAGCTTGAGGTTGTGGCGCGTGACCGTCTCATGAATGAGGGGCCGGCAGAGCTTTCACTCGAAATAGATACATGGGAACGCTTTAAGGGTCGGTTTATAGAGCTGTTTGGTGAAAGCGTGATACACTTTGGGCCTTTGAAATGAGTAGATTGACCTTATGTCTGGCTGGGGGAGGCTGAAATGTGTACCAAAGTAAGCAATAGAAATAGTGTATGACAAGTGTGCTTCTTAGACAGGGTTTTAGAGTAGCGTTTGGAACAAACACACTGCGGCGTTAATGCGCTAGACCATAGTTAGTGTAGTCAGACACCTAGATCGCCGAAGGGAAAACGACGACCAAATTTAACCCTAAAGCACTAAATATGACGGGAATATTCTCGGGTCAAGCATCTCAGTCTCTCTCTGGGTTTGTTCCAATTTTCCTTCCAATTTCCAACTCAATTCCTTACCCTCATATCCAACATGTCTTCCACAAACAGTAAAACTGGCCGTGTCAGGAAGGGATTCCAAAAACGAAGCCGCATGAAGGGGCGAATCATACGCAAGATGCCATCTAGAACATGCAAAAATACACCACCACCTCATGAAAAAGATCGTTACGGGTATGATCCCTTTTTCGTAAATACTCTCAGTTGATCTTATATTTCTGGGATGCATGGGCTTCCGGGAACGAAAGCTAAGAATAAACAGGTACAAGAAGAACTATCGAATGGATGTATATGGGAGGGTGTAAAGGCACCAGAAACTGGGATCTACGTAAGCCAATCTATATCTCTGCATCGGGAAAATATCGGAAGCCTATCACAACCTACGGAAGATACAAAGCTAAGTATTGTAGTCACGAGAATGGGCCCTCTCCATTGAGCCTCAAAATAATTGCAGTTTCTTAAAACTTCCATTGGAGATACGCCAACGAACATACACCTACGTTTTTTGTACATCCAGCTCATCGGACTTTAACTCGGATCGATTAGATCTCATCATCCGACCGTGGAGGTTTTCTTCCAACGGCAAATTTTGCGACGACTTTGATACAAGGCCAGGCCCAGCTTTAATGAATGCCCGCCATTCCTTGGTTTCAAGGCAAATATATCTCGACACAACCGGATCTGCCTGTTCCCTTCTCTATCAAAACTCAACACTCGCTTTTGGCTATCTCCAATGTGACTTTTGGCAATACCTTAGTGTCATAAACCCCCGCCATCTCCCTAGCATCCAAGCATTGGAGGCGTGTGTAATTCTTCACCAACCCCCTTATAATATCCCGCTTGAACTTTCCACTCTTTGGCTACGCTCCCTTCGTTGAGGAAGTTGAAAACTACCATCATAGTGGGGTCGATGTTTCATGAGCATCCCGATGATGCCATTTTATCAAGATGGGCAAAGATGGAGTTGCTATGGCATTGGATTCAAGTTTCTAAAGATTTCAAGATCGAGTCAGAGCTTGATGCTATTAGTCAGTGGTACAACCCAGAGTCTAGTTGGACGGAGGGTGAATTGGCCTTTAAAAGAAAAATCGAATGCGAGGTGGGAGCCACTGTAACCTTCAAAGCATTTAATCATCTTGTATAGAACGACGTTGGTAACC
>LLCD01000491.1:0-18048 GCA_001414355.1 Hymenoscyphus salicellus
TTTTTTTTTGGGGGGGGGGGGTGGCAGTAAATAGAGGCTCGTAGCTGCCTCCCTAGCATGTTGTTCTAACTTTGTAGGATAATTGGACTTGATTGTTCCAACTGTCTAGGTTAATGTTCTAAATTGTTCCACGTATTTAGTTAAATTTACTTGAAATATCCCTAGAATGTTAGAACCTATCTACAGCCACTTTTTCTCTCCACTCCACCGGGAGGGACGGTCTTCCTGAAGATTTGAGACAGGGGCCTCCCAAGCTCTTTACAAGGTTTAGTCCGGGGTCATATGCAGGTCAGATTTTTAGCAGGCGGTTGGTGGAGGTTTGCCCGTCTGAATCTGACTCGGCTGAGTACGGAGGTACAACTTCAAAAATGGACAGGAGATCGCGACCTCCTCGTAGCGATGCGGCAAAGACTGGGTTATTACGGCCGCCATGCCAGTTATAGATGGGCGTATTCTGTGCAAATTATAAGCCGCCATCAGTCTTCCTCATCCGGTAATTTACGTTGTCAACAAATCTCATCTTTTCGCGTCGGGCGCGTTTGATTTTCTAGACTTCTACACCTCTCCTTGCTGCGCTTTTTCTCGCTACAATTCAAGCATATCTGATCGACGTTTTTAAATCAATATCTGCTTTTCTTTCTCCAATTATGTTGGTGGCGTCTTGATTATTCAGATGGGGCTGACCCCCAATTCTTAACAAGTGTAAGACACAACGAGGAGAGCCTCTTCTGTTTGGTTTGAGGCTTTTTTCTTCGGCGTCTCCTCGTGGCCGCCACAGAAAAAACCCCCGGTGTTGGAAGAAGAGGAAGTGATCCTCTTGAGCATTGTCGATCAGATTACCATACCGGTTATCGGATGATGAGGATCACCAACACTTCCATTCAAACCAAAAATTACGCACGCAAAGGATCTCATACCACTGGTAAAGTATGTATCTATCGCATCACAGCCTCTCGGGTCGTTTGTTCAAAAGTTTGTCAAATACTCCGTATATCCGTCAATCTCTCTTCAACGCTTATGGCGGCGCTTATGGTGGACATTGTGGCACTATCACCCGCCTCCACTCCAACCAAAATCCTAAAATTGGCATTTGCACAGACAATTGACGCTGTAAAGCATCAGCCGGCTCCGGGTCCAACCGTGGCCGCCGGCCAAATAAAGTCGTCAACTGTTCTGCAATGTGCCGAAGGGATGAAATATCCCGAGTTCATTGTCATCTTGTCCACCCAAAGGTCTGCGCCTCGACTCCTTCAAAGAATTGCCCCACGAAACACCAACCAGCCAACAGAATACGGAGACACAACACCATGAATAGCTTTCCTGCCCCCAAAGAAAATCACTGGACAATTGAATCCGGGCTGTGTCAGCACTCAATTAGAGCCTCATTGACCATTTTGGCTTTCTTTGTGCCGTATGAAGGAAGGAATTGATGATGTATTGTTTAGTTACATTCGGATCAAATGGCTGTTGGAGATAACGTATCTATAGTTTGGGGCTTACTGGAATACATCCAGATAACTCAAATAACGATCAAGAACACGTTTCTTCATCATTCGAAACTGGTCATATTTGCGACGCGTCTTCTTCAGCAACCAAATCTTGGAGAGATCACCTCCCCCTCAATTTCATCATTTCACGATCGCACATTCATCTCCTTGGCAAGGTTACAGGAGATTCGCCCGGGGTACGAAGGCTACGATTCGCTATATTTAACCCCAGCCGCCCAATGGTCGAGTGATATGCAGATGAACCCACAATGTAACCTCAATTCGTTCCCGTAACACCACACCAACTTCTAACCACAGCGTGGGTTCTAATTTTATCGTGCATCGGGAACTTTAGCCCTTCGTCACCGAGCGGGTGATCAGGAAATCTTTGCGGGTGGTTGGACCAGTTGATTTCCTTCCTATTTTCCATATGAATGAGCCCTTCGCTCCCGATCGTGGCGTTTTTCTGTTCTGTTCGACTCGATTGCTCTTGCTTTGGAATTATTGACAGCGCGCTTTGTGGTTGTTTAGCTTCGATTATTTTTATCTTTTACTCACAAGTGCTTATTATTGAGTCGGGGAAACTATCTTCATCTGAACCACACGAGTGTGAGGTAAGATGATTTCATCACAAGCTATCAGCTGTGAAGAATTTGTATCCATAGTAAGCAAGATACCGTTCGGTTTGCCTCCTACCAGGACCTACCAACAAATTCCATCCTACTTACCGAGCTCCCATTCCCTCCTTCGCGTTCAAATATTTTCGGGACGGTGCTCCTTATTCCCAAAACTCCTTTCGATACCGTGGGAAGTCCCTCCCTAATCAAGAGATGTATCACCCAAATTTCCGTCCCGTGATTAAAGCCAAATCAGGAAAGTAGTGGAAAACATATTTCCTGATGTGGTGATTACCCTACCCCAATGTCCCATTCAAGCGAGAAACATACGTTACGTGATCCCTTGTTTCATCTTATACCGGTTTACAAATACTATACGTGCCTCTTTGTTCCCTCTCGGATATTTTTCTCTTGCTGCTTGCGTGCGAGTATTTCCGCTCTACCCGATCATGTACCCAAGTCACGGAAGTCACCACACCAAGTAAGTACCTTGTGGGAGGACGGATTGAACGAGGAGCGAGACGATAAGCACTGAGTAAGAAGGGGATGTGTGTGAGGGTGGTACAATACATGGCTACCTATTTTTACCCCATCAGTCTTCGGCGAGGGCCATGTGTAATCGTATAGGCGAACAAACGAGTCCGATGATTAGGTGAGAGCACGAGGGATTATACGATGACTTATCCAGCATTATTTATCCAACTTAACCTCCATTCTTTTCAGCTTGTCACTTCCTTCACGTAGACAGCTGTTGTAACTTGTTTGAGTTTAAGAGGGGTACGAGACTTCCCAACTGTCGATCTCCAACCTGGTGGCGAAAAGGAGTATCCCAAGGCTGACTGATAACAACTTCGTGGTGACACGGGTTTTCTGTACTGCTGCTGTGCCGCCTGCAGGGGATATCTGTCTCGTCTCGTTTTTATGAAACGTGCGATACCTTGATTATTTTTTGCAGCTGAACTGTGACTCTGTTGATGATTGTGCAGAGTAAAACAGGGCTGATACTTTTTTGCGACCCCAAGGTTGGAGAGGGGTGGGACTTGAAACCCAGGTTGAAAGAATAGGCTACCCTTCTTCATCTTTTCGCGGGGTGATCGTGAAGGCCCTGGAGTACGAGTCTAGGTCTTCGTTTAATTTGCAATCGAGTAGTATTTACTTGTGAAGAGCTGTGCCTGGGGCCTTGAGCAGAGCATTGAAATCGTGCGAAAAGCCTTATCGCAACTACAATTTTATTTTCCATTGCTTTCACGTACAATTAAGTTCTTTTTTCTTAGAGTTTTATTATAATTACTTTTCTTAAGCGCGTGTTTGACAATGTCCTGAATATTCTACATTGATTAACGTCAATCAAGTGTACGTGAGTGCTCGTAAAGGTTCTAGATTATTCTTAAACGAGTTTCTTTACCTTTACCTAAAATATGTACCCCGCCACTCCACATTGTGAGACTCTAATTCCGTTGTTGGAGTTTATTTTCAATATTTTATCGTACACGAAAGTTCTAAAATTGGAATTATCAATGCCGCCAAAGACAAATTCCAGTGCCCGGACTCCAAAGTGATTTGTTTCAATTCCAATACCCTTCTTACATGACTTCCATACTTCTTGTCAAATCCACCCGCGTTCAGCTGGTAGTTCCGCTACAGGTGTTGCAGGCTCTGGCAATTCCGGTACAGGACTTTGAAGCTCTTTAGGCTCCATCTGCTGCTTTTTGAAATCTGACTCCGTCTTTTGAGGAGCTGTTGGACTGAAAGTTTGTTCTTCGGGCTTCACACTTGTTGTCGTTTCCTTTCCTGTACTGGGACGAGAGAATTGTAATTATACCACACAATATAAGGACACCGAAAGATATACCATGTCCCAGCCCAATCTTGGCTCCCGTACTCAATCCCGTTGAACCTGATAGACTCGACGACGACGAGGGTGTAGTGGTGGAGGAAGTCGCCGTAGCGGAACTACTGCTAGAGACCGAAGAAGAACTCGGAGTCAGGGGACTGCCAACGATTTCACCTGAGTTATCGAGGAATACCCAGAACCTTCTTCACAACATCTAGGATTCGCATCGCAACAGTAACTTCCATTCTGGCAAAGAGCTACTCGAGGGAGGAAGCCGGTGGTCTCATCTGCAAGAAGGTTAGTAGTCTTCAACATTAGTTCAGGTTGGGAACTCTAAATACTGTAGAGACATATCGCTCCGCAACTATCTGGATTGTAAGGATTGAGTGCACAAGGTCCTCGGACGAAGGTCGAATTATTCCGTTGAGGTTGATGGCATAACCTGTTTGGTAGACAGGCGTCATTTACACCACTGTATGCGTTGGAGCCAGGACATATGCGGTTTCCTGGGTATGCTGTTCCTCCATATCCAAAGCAAGTTACTGCTCCAACTGAATTGATCGCGAAGTTAATCAGAAGCACTACCAGCGTGCTTAATTGAAGCATGATGGCTAGTTTTCGAAAACTTGAAGAGTTTGGCTTGGGAGTGAGTGGCAGGTGGCATTATTAACAAAGGAGTCTCAAGCTATTTTCTTTGTTGTTATTGTGACCGGTGGGCAAAAAGAGTGGCGGAAATTAGCGATTCAACTTTCCACTCGTTCTAGTTAACACAGTAACAACAACTTTGAATTAGTTGGATTTTATTGATACTGTCAATTAATCACTTCTCTCGCGATACGTATTTTCTTGCATACTTCTCGATGTTATTGGAGGAGGGGAGAGGGGCTCTGTAGCATTGAAAGCTGGTAGAGTCGGTAGTTCCGCAGTGTTTTCATTCTCCCAGCCTCTTGCACAAAGTGAATTTTCCGGCAGCCTGGGTCAAGCCCGCGTTTTTGTTCTTTTATATATACAATAAGCCACATTTGAAATAAATGAATTGTGCATTTAGAAGTCAGATGAGAACAGCTAGGAAATGACGTTTCCCACCCCCTATAACATTACAATTAGTCTACATTTTTATATTAATTTCTAAAAATTTGCTTAGCCTAGCCTGCGAGTCAGGCTAGGCTACGCTGGGAGAATGAAATCACTATAGTTCCACCTCTATGCGGGTAAAGTATCGCATCAATTGAATGTATTTTCAGTTTTATTCTGAAAGAATAGAAGGTCCCCGTGGGCTAAACGGTCGGGTCTTTTCCCTCCAATAAGAATTTCTCAACTCCTGGATGTCTCGGCGCTTAAAACCACTTCCAAACACCAACAACCATGCTGATTTTAACCCCTAGCAAACGCTCAAATTTGACTTCGTCCGTTGCTTTTTTGACACTTGTTTCCTTGATTTATTATTCTGATTTTTTGGTCCAAGCAAATTATTTTCTTTACAACTCACCTGGATACCATTTGTTTGAGAAAAGTGCCTCGGTCGGCTATCTCGAATCGGTTCCTTAGGCAATCATCCGAAGATCTTCGAGGCTTCCTCTCTGCCAAGATCGATTGAGCCAATGTAATGTTGCGTACGTCGGTAATCTCGGCTTCAAAAAGGGGCTTTTTCACGGTTTTTATATCTGCAGTTTTTTGTACATTGTTGTATCACTTATACCCTGGCTCGAGTCCAACCGGCCCTTTATCACTACAGTATCACAACCCAAAACCAGAGACCTTGGCAACTGGTCTTCTCGTGGAGCCGATCGCGAAATACTTCATCGATTTCCCACTCGATGGCCCGAATTATCGCGCTCAATTTGGGGAACTCGGCAAACGAGTTCAACTTCTCACAAGCTGGATTTCAGCTTCATATCAACATCCGAAGGACTATCTACTTAAACAATCGATTGAAAACGTTAGCGAGTCTATGTTTCCATTCATCAAGAACGCTTCAAATCCAGACAATCCGACTCCTCTGGCCTCTCTAAAGGATTCGTACATTCCTGGTTCTACCGGCATAGTTATTCCAGTTGGAGTTAAAGAATTCCGATTTGCATGTCATCTTGTTCTCATGCTGCGCACCGTACTACATTCAAAACTTCCAATTCAAGTCGCCCATGCAGGAGACGAAGACCTCCCACTCAAGAATAGAAAAGTTCTCAGGGGTCTTGTTCAAGATATCCAATTCTTGGACGTGCTCTCCGTGCTCGATGACAAAAGCATGGCCCTCGATCAAAGCTGGGCCATCAAGCCTTTCGCAGTGCTGGCAAGCACTTTCGAAAATGTCATCCTCCTAGATGCCGATATTGTATTCTTACAAACCCCGGAAACACTACTCTCCCGCGCGGATTTTCAAGAAACTGGAGCTCTCTTTTTCCACGATCGTCTCTTGTGGCAAGGTGCATTTCCCGAACGTCATGAATGGTGGAAAGAGCAAATGAAGAACCAGAAACCAAGTGAGGCGTTACTATCTTCACTTGTCTGGACAGAAGATTACGCCGAAGAAGCAGACTCCGGTGTCGTGGTCCTCGATAAATCTCGCATTCCAGTATTCACAGGCCTCCTTCATATATGTTGGCAAAACACCAAAGCTGTTCGAGAGGAAGCAACATACACATTGACTTATGGAGATAAAGAGAGTTGGTGGTTTGGACTTGATCTCTGTGGTGTTCCACATAGCTTTGAGAAACACTACGGTGCTGTGCTTGGAGAGATCAAAGTGAGTGATGGTGGAGAGGAGGTGTGTGGGTTTACGATTGCGCATGTTGATGATGAGAATAAGTTGATTTGGTATAATGGGAGCTTGCTGAAGAATAAGGCTGTGAATCAGGAGGAATTTATTGTTCCCGACTATTAGATGGTTGATGCTGAGTGGGAGAAGGGGGCTACGAAGAGTGATATGAGTTGTATGAAAGGAGGAAAGCCTGTTGCTTTGAATACGAGGGAAAGTGCTTTGTTGAGGCGGAGTGTGGAAGTTGCGAAGAGAGTTGATGCTAAGATTTTCTTGCCCAAAGTTTGAATATGGCCCGGTTATGTATTGCTATAGGAGTTCTAGAATTTGAAATGGGCATTTTGAGGAGTACTTAATACTTCTTGGTGCTTTTGATACGGAATGGGATCTGGAAGAGTAATATGAAGTGTCAAGTAAAGAAAAATGTACTATTTTCGAGATAAGAATCAACATATGTTGCAAGAGTGAATCGTGCCTTGCCAGCCACCAAATTACTCGCTTACGGCATATAAATATCTACGGAATACCTTGCTCTACGGGTGCCTAAGCCATCTTTCACATCTCGCAACAACATGCAACAAGGGTATACTCCAGTACAAATCATAAAAGCGGCGCAACTCGCGCTTCTCAAAGGTACGTGCACACGCTTACGGTCAAGCGATACTCTTAAGCGAGTTATTGTTCTCGAGAGGATCGATAGGCGAACGTATACGATTAACTCACGACCCGACAATCCGAATTTTCAACTCGGAACTACTTAAAATTTACAAACTCAGTTCGTTTGGTTTTAACCCCTAGCCGCCCCTCGATGGGTGGGGGCAGTTTTGCTGGTTTGAACCTCGAGCTTTTTTGTTTTGGAGCGCGACGCGAATTTCTTTACAGCCAATTTTTGGAGTACACTTATGGTGCATAGTCCGAAGAGGCTCCTACCTAGTAGATCCTCTATAGTGAGTGAACTGGAGAATCGACAAATATGTCCTCAAACAACGAATCGCCCTGACCTTTTTTATCTTTAAAGAGTCAGCATTGTCTGCAGATTGCAGAAGACCCTCTGTTTCGTTGGGAGCACTGGGTGAATTTCTAAAGAACATACCCAGAGAGATATCCAACTTATGCTCTGCTGTCATCGGATAGAGTTTCACTGTCGACTCTTTTCTCGTTGCCGAAACAAGAATCCTTATTCTTTCTTGCCAACTCCCATCAAGTCCTCAAAACACGCAAAACCAACGGGAACATGGAAATTCATCTGTAGGTTCCGATGTACCCGAGGTCGCCAAGACAAAAAAGTGTATAGAACTCCCTCAATGACGAGAATTAATTCTTCTGTTCCATATTGCTAGCAGAACAACATGAGTACGAAGTTGATAGGTCTTTATGCTTAGGGGCGATTTGGGGGTGCGGGCTGTAGAATTGATGAAAACTAAGTTAAATTTGATTAACTGGTAGGAGATCCGTCACAGGTCAGAGATTCACAGTAATACCGAATTCAGTAGTTAGGTACTGTTGGTACGACCTGGTAGTCGTGACGACGGCGAATACGGGATTCAGGTCACCTTCTCTTTGAGGTAACTAAATCGGTGTATTCATTTGTGCGTAAAGAGTAAAGGTAAAGAGAGGTGGCATCCTACAAGCTTAAGTATGTGAGTGGCAAGCCACTCACATGACCTGAAGCATGTAGATCCACCAGGCTCTCGTGAGGTGCTATTCACCAGAATTATATACCGACAGGTACAATCCAATTAGAATTCGTAGATGGAACACAAGGGTATTTCCCACTTTAGATTCAAGGATAAGATACCAAAAGATATCACTTACAAACCTCTCGAATCTACATTTCATTTTAAGTAGTTTTACCGAATGTAGCCCATCAAAGATGAGATAGAATAGAATTCACCCTTAGAGATGCTCTATCGTGGCACCGGGAGCAATACTTAAGAAGCTGAGACTTGGATAGAATGTCTGGTACATACCACTTTGACCAGAGACGGTACCTGGCAAATCATTCTCCAGAGTTTCTCTATCAGAGGACGAGAACGAAGGGATTGCGAAAGCGCAGGGGTGAATAAGGATGGGGTAGCATCAGCGGAAGGGTATGTCTCTCGGGCTTTTAAGACTCTTTTGCCCTGCAGATTGGTGTAGGAGAATAAGTTATGGTCGAATGTCCAAGTATTGTCCAATTTTTTAAATTCAGAAGGGGTTTGAAGAGAGAATTTTTATATAAGAAACCACAGAGAGAACAGATCTTGCACTGTTTTTCTTGTTGGTATGGTCTGTAGTTTTTAAGTGATGCCAAACGTTGGAAGCTTTTGGAATTTGGGAGAAATGCCACCAGAAATAACTTTATCACCTCAGCTTTATAGATTGGTGAATGGAAAATTGAATCTAGGGGCATACCATGGAAGTGGATTCAACCGATTCCAATCATTCCAGTGGTTGTTTGTATTAATTTCTTGGAAATCAACTCCAAAGAAATATATGAATTGCATAAAAGAAAGACATTCATCCATTCACACACTTTGACACTTTCCCTGAAGCCTGGAAGCTCCGTTTAATACTTGAAAAGAAGAACTCAAGAAATCAAAGGAGAGAGATTGATATTTGACAAGCATAGTTCAAATTACTTTGGACGATGGAATTAATATATAGAGTTCTCCAAAGTCCCTAAATAGATGACATGGCAACGTCGACTTATCAAACCCAGACGCCGAAGGCAATTGGGAGGCACACGGCTTGGTTTGATATGGGTATAAACTCTACAGATTCTAAACAGATGTTGTACTAGGCAAAGGGTGGAATCATAGGATTTACGCAATATAAGCTAAGAGTTTATGCACTATGTTACACGAATCTACAAGCAATTGACGCACATGAAACTACTACAATGAAGAGAAACTGATCTTACATCAACTTCACTTAAGCCAGGTTGGAACTTCTATATCCGAACTTTGGAAATTTGTTTTGAATTCTACCATCGAGAGTGAAAGTAATGTCGAAAAGCAAGTGTTTGTTTACTGAAGTGAAGTGTATTTGTCCTCTATCAGGGTTTCTACTGCGTCAATCGCACGGCGGGTAAAGAGTTCCATCTGATAGGAGGTTGAATTCGGTAGGTGTTGAGTGGCCGCTGCTGCTGAGCAGATGGTTGGAAGTTGGCAGCTATGGGGTTGCCACCCGAAGTACCATACCTTATGACAACATCAACGACCGATTCTACCAAATCAACAACTTGATCAAGCAGGCGAGAAGATATGGAAGTTGGGACGAACTCCCAAGAATATCAAAATTTCCAGGACTGTTTCTTTAACCACAAATAAAACACTTTTACCCATCAAGACTAGAGACTAGAGCCTCTTCGCCTGGCTATCAGGTCCCTCTACTGTGTTACTCTACACCGTCTACGGACGGCTGGAGTTTTGCTAACTCATTATATGAATATTTATATATACTTTTGATGCTTTTGAAACGTGTGCGAGATAATTCATAAGTGCAGATGAAAGCTTACTGAAAGCCAGGGTATCTCCTCTTTTGCTCCATCAGCCACGGTAAGTAACTTTCACAATTTTCCCCATTTACTTGAGATCGGAGAAGCTGCACGTCATATATCGCGTCGTATAGAGAAACTAGTACTTTAAGATGAGTGATAAAGAGCTTCTTCAGGGGAAAATCTGTCTTTTTTTGTGGAAAGTCTATGTAAATTCCATGAACGAGAAGAGTGGTGCCAGGAAACAAAATCGGGGCCTGTCACGTGCAGGTATGGCTGATGCGCTGACCCATGTTTTGATTTCCAGCTCCCGCGTCCCCATCTCTTTTTCGCCCATCACGATAAGATACCATCACATCAACTTCGGTCTAGTCCAACAATCTTCATCGTACACCAATACAATACCAGCTTCCAAATTCCAATTCCAAATACGAACCCAACACAAGCAACAATGGCACCAACCACCGTCCAATTCAAGGACGCGCGAACCCCGACGCGAAGTCCTATCAAAACACAGCGCGTCGCAAAGGGCCTCACCGAAATTCAAAAGCAAGCAATCATCGAGAACCTTCAACTGGAAGGTGAGCGCGTCCATTGATCCCTTAGATTGTCTATCTACTGACAATTCAACAGTCACCGAACGTGCCAGGAAGCTTCGAGCACAATATGCCTTGCAATCCCAAACCATGCGATCGCGCCTCGAAATACGAATCAACCGAATTCCAGTCGCATTGAGAAAGCTCACCATCGGAGAACTCGCCGCACAACACATGGCCAAGAAGGTCGCTGCATCGCCAGCAAAGAATCGAGTTGAGGATATTCGTGACGAGGCACGAGCCAGCCCATCACCCCGTCCAAAGAAGCGCACAAGGTAGGATTCATACTCAGCAATGCGCAATCAATGCTAACCTTTTCAGTGATGAAATATCAGTCGACAAGGAGAACCAGAACCAGGATCTCGAGTATCCAAAGAAGCGTGCTCGCGGACCTGCCCCGCCCGTTCGAACTACCTCTCGAGAGAAGATCCAACCCTCCCAAGTCCTCTCTCCAAGATCTGCAAATTCGCGATCATATCAACGACCACAAGCTCGCACTGCGCTTCAATCAAAGCCAGTTCTTACTCGACCAGTCTCACCACTCAAGCCACAAGCACCATCTGGAGGCGCAGCAGGACTTCTCACAAACATGGTTGAGAAAGCAAAGGCCACTCGGGGAGCAGCAGCTCGTAACGCGACTGCAGCAAAGAAGACGGAGACTAAGAAGGTCGAAACTAAAAAGGTAACTGAGGCAAAGCCCGCTACTGTCGGCAGAGGAAGAAGAGCTGCCGCTCCAACACCAGCACCTGTTGTAGCACCAACTACCCGGGCTACAAGAGGCAGAGCTCGCACTGTCAGTGATTCGAGCGATACCAGTAATGGAACTGTTGTACGAAAGCCCATTGCGAAGAAGGAACCAGCGAAGAGGACAGTTATGGGAACATTGAGGGGAATGGGAGGGGCAGCAGCCAAAAAGGCTGCACCTGCACCAAAGGCAGCTGCAGGCACAAGAGTTTTGAGGAAGCGAGGTTGATTGGGTATTGAAGGAGTAAAGGGGGAGTTGGTTATCATTAGCAATTGGGGGGTCTTTCTGTTTTTGTTTTGGCGTTTCCAGGTTAGGAAGCCTATCATATCTCCCAGGGATGGGAAGGAGTTTTTTGTACTACTGCAATTTGCAGTTTGATGTCTGATGACATCATATGATTGGGGAATTATGTCTAGATAGACATTTTAGAATTAATCAATCGGAAAAAATTAGAAAATTGAAGTAGCTTGGTGTTTTCCCTGGTGAACTTTTATAACATTATATGATATTCCTCTCAAGTTGCTTGCTTTCAAGTAAATTTGCTTGCTAGGAATGTACTTGGGTATTAGATATCACTCTTTGTATTGATATTACTTGAATTGCTCGTGGTTGGTAGAGGTGGGAGCTTGATCAACTCGCTGTGTCCAAGTGCCTTCTTTATCCAATCTCTTATCCCAAAGTCCTTCCATTTTCGATTCAAAGTGTTAATCCAAAGATCTGGAACAATTCAAATGCTGATCTAACGAGTTGGAACAAGAGGAATACTATTCAATTGAGACAGTCTTTCGAAGAATTGGAACAGTTGAGATATTTAACAATCAAGAGTATTGACACAGACGTTTATTAGGAAAAGTGAGACTTGTTGACACAGGCAACTGGAACTGTTAGAAGTATTGAGAGGGACTTGAGAATGAGAATTTCTGGTCTTAAGATTCTTGCTTGACGAGTTGGGTTATTTTGGAGACTAAACAACAAGGCTAATTAAATAAATATTGAAAAAAACAAGCCAAAAAACTGCAAAAATCAAATCTCTTCGAGGGGAGAGGGTGAAAACCAGACGAAGTGAAAGTTTTCACCATATCGTACAGTACGTAATTGTCGAAAATTGTTTGTCGGCTCGGAAATCGTATACGTCCATCGATCCTCTCGGATACACTAATTTGACCACGCCAGATAGCCGAATTTTTGTGTTCCCATGAAATCCCAGATTGCTTACTTAAGAATCGGTAGTTTGGTTAAGTAAATCTGTGTGGTGGAGCTTGATCTCCTGTAATTGATTGGTGGCTTGTTGGTTAGTTTATAGGATAGATTTGCTAGATCGCTAAGTTGATTGGCTGTTGGTGATTGCGCACAGGCTATGCTCGCTAGCTAGCGCAAAGTATCCAAAGGGGGTTCAAGAAATCCTTAGGACTAGATTTTCTACCTGGAGTTCACATGACTGAGACTGTGGTCTAGAGAAAAGTTAGATTGTCTATCTCCCAGCATTTGAGGCCAAGTGAACGAACAGAGTATTCATTGGCAGTTTCGGTCGAGAGTTCCCTGGGGCTGTATTTCTGACAGAGAACGCACAACTAGGTGTCCCTCAAGTTGAGGATGTTGAATCACCCGCCCCTATTCGGGAGGGAGGTTTTGCGTGAAAAGCCGCTATAGGTTTAGCAAGCTGCGGGATTTTAGACGCCTATATTGATTTGTGTGTTCTGGGGTGTTGAATTTAGGTCCCCTTCTGGACCTGGTATGAGTGGGTATTCGAAATCGTTGCGCATACGTTGATTTAAATACTCAATCGAAGTAGCTTGAGTACTCGGTCAAAATCACACACCAAACCTTAAACCCGAACCTTGTCGAAAGCAGTGAAAACTCACTCTCAACCACTTGCAATGTTTGCTTCTCAATGGGATCAACCTCGTGTACAATCGAGAATCAAAAGTTAGAATCGTAAGAGAAAGTTATCTCTCCCACCATATCACACTTCACTTCAAACTTGCAGTAGAATGTTTTTTTCGAAGTAGAAAGTTTTCGTCCACCCCCTTGAAAAAGAGATCTCTTTGATCTGGTACTTGAACTGTTATAAAGAACACACACGTGTTTGAGTCTTAGAAAGACAGAATTCTTACCCATGAGTTTACAGAGTTGTTTTGGAGTATGGAAGTGAGCATTTCGAAGAGTTAGGATTGATTTAAGCTATCGATTTAGACAGTTGAGTTAGTTTGAAGGGTTGTCCGAGCTTACTGGGATGAAGGGAAAGGGTGTCTTAGAGGAGGTGCGGAGAGCTTGACAAAATACCTTGATGTGGTTGTGATGTTGTGAGGAACGGAGAGGGGAATATTTGATTAATCTGCTTAAACAATCAATACCTAGATTAGTGTCGTGGTATGAATTGCTCAAGTCAACCTAAGACTTTTGCGTATGTTGTGATGTAGTTCTCAACAGAGAAGGTGCACTTCGCCTCGTCTCTTTCTTACGAAAGCATGTACTAGAATTCCAAGGAAAATTAGAGACATCCTCTTTCTTTGAGAGTAGATATTTACTAGAGATAAATGGCGAGTTGGAGGTTGGCTGAGCTGAATAGTGGCTCAACTCTGTTCTCATCACTTGAAAGCCTCACTAGATTCTATGAGTCGTCAAAAAGATTTACATTTTTCCAATCCAGAGTTCTTCCAAGTATCAAGTTCCTCATTTTCCTTGCCTGGAATTATATTCTTATACTGATAAACTCTCTCCAAAACAACCATTGCATTTAAGGTGGGCCGCATGGATTCAAAATACTACCACCAAGTCAAAAGTACCATGGACCAATACAGATTATATATCCTTCGATTCGCCATCAAACCAATCTTCACCTCAAATACAGAAAATTACATTACAGCAAAAAGCCCACTCCCTACTCGCAACCAATTCCTCGATATAATCCTGCATATCACACTGCACTCATAACCAACACCCATCCCCAAATTCCCAACACACTCATTATCAAGCCGCAAAATTAGTCAAAACAAATCCACTGCAAAGGAAAAGATTAACGAGAACGTAATTTGTTCATTCTAATGTATTGAGTGTTCTCGTGTAGTTTTGTCTTTGTGGGTAAGCTGGAAGATTACTCGGTGGGTTACTGGTGCGTGACCGTGGATTACTCGTGGACTATCTATGGGTTACTCATGGTTGACTGGTCAAAAAAATTCGGGGCCAAAAAATCTCGAGTAAGCTGTGGCTTAGTCCCAGTTCCAAGTCACGAGAACGACAAGGTCCCGGATGGGAGAGAATGTATTCAAATTATCAAATAAGACTACATGAATGAGAACGATCGAGAGTGTCGAAGGTTTCTAGGATTGTTTCTTCCCCCTTCATACTAGCTGGTCTCGTTTTGTTGCAGGCTGTTGTAGGCAAGGTGTCAGACTCTCACATCCCATCTCACAGGCTCGCTTAACCCCTAAAACTCACGGGCGCAATACAATACCTCCCGTCACCCACAAAAACACTAACAAAACATTTAAAGCAAATCTTAAAAATGAAGGAAAAATCTAGATTAAATCTTTAATGGCTCAGCATGACCGAGTGTCGGTATATAATTCTGGTGAATAGCACCTTGTACGAGAGCCTGGTGGATCTACATGCTTCAGGTCATGTGAGTGGCTTGCCACTCACATACTTAAGCTTGCAGGACACCACCTCTCTTTACTCTTTACGCACAAATGAATACACCGATTTAGTTACCTCTAAGAGAAGGTGACCTGAATCCCGTATTCGCCGTCGTCACGACTACCAGGTCGTACCAACACCGAGCTTGACCCGCATCAAGGTAAGTAAAAGAGTTGAGGTTTTTTAACTTTCTAACGTGCTTTACAAGTATCGACTAAAGTACTTTCAGGGAACCTTTGTACTCGTGAGAAGCGGGGAGGTTACTCGGTGGGTTATCGGTACGTAACTCCCGTCGCAAGTATATGGTTGTCTATTTTTTTTTTTTTTGAGTGAGTGAGTGCGTTATGGCTTACTCGCAAATGCACGTCGTGAGGCCTTGGGATAACATATTTGCATCACCGATAGATGGTTTCTTGGGCTTCTGGGATTTGTTTCTTCCACCTCTATGCTGTGTCGACCTATTGCATACAGCCATCAAACCCACACGATTTTTGGGGACCAGAAAGTCAGTTGCGGGTAAGCCACAGAATTACCGGGTAAGCTAGTAAATATTTGGGGGTCAGGAGTTTCATAGATAAGCCATCTATTAGGGAGTGAGCTACACTTACTTAACAGGTAAGTTATACTTAAAAGACAAGGTGCATTTGATGAGCTATACTCGAGAGATAAGCTGGTGGTAGGGGCCAAAAGATGTTGGTAAGCTATCATATCAACAGGTAAGCTACCACTTGAAGAGTAAGCCATCAATTCACGTATAAACCATCAACCAATAAGTAAGCTTACAATATATTAGGCGCCAAAGGTATTCGCGACTAAATTGTCCTTTTATTTTCCTAATAAATTTCCCCTCGTCAATTCACAGTTCGCTCCGCCCACCTCACTCATTTCCTTGCCCAAAAAGGATTTTCCCTTCTAATTTCTGTCATGATAACGAGTCCATTTAGTAGTTCTAGGTAAAGACAAAGAACAAGATGATATTCTCAATGCAAACGGGGAAAGTTTGATAGGATTCTGAGTAAATGAGGGGCAAATGTCGAAGTGATGTCTCTCGCACACTCAGGAGTGACCCAGATGAAGATACATACCTTTTACTGGGTACAGAAGTCTCAATCTCAGATAGAAATGAGAAATTACTAGGTAAAGGAAGCCAATGAGGCAAGCCCTTGAGGAACAAACGTGAATCGGTGAACACTATTTATTTTACATTCGATATAGGAGGAAATCGTAGTGTCGTTTGAACGCGGCATAGAGAGTTCAGCGATAAGATAAAGAAAGGGAGGACCAAATGACTGTATCTTCTTTCAGTAAAGAAATGGCCAAGAACCTGCTTTTTCCAAAGATAAGCCAGTGGTTCTCAAGGCAGACTCTGTGCTACACGCTGTTTCTACCTCGTATAAAAGCCCCTTTGCCTTCAGCTCAGTCTTATTTTCAGCTTCATTAATTCATCAATCTTTCTTTGAGGACTATTAATCATGTCCGTCGGCTTCTCGGCAGGCGATTTCATCGCAGCAGCAAATTTAATCAAGGATATCACATCAGCGATAAAAGGAACCTCACGATCCGAATATCTTGCTCTCGATCGAGAGTTTTACGCACTTCAGCGAGCCTTGTTTGAAATCGAGCATCTCGAGTCGCCTACGGGACAAGAAACAGCTGTGAATGCCGTGAATGCAGCTTCTTTGATGTGCCAATATCCTTTAGACGAATTCTTTTCCAAGCTCAAGAGATACGAAGCTGAATTCTCGATTCAAACTGGTGTGGATACGAACGTTTCTATGATGAAACGTTATGGGAAGAGCATGAAGTGGAAGTTCGATATTGGTGATGAAGTTTTGAAATTTCGCGCTTATATTTCGGGCCGTGTGGGGAGTTTGAATATGCGGTTGACGACTTTGGGATTGGAGATTTTGAGTTCTAATGCGGCTGCTGCTTCAGAAAGAGAAGGGAGGATTGAAGCTGGTATGGAACGTCAAATGGACTTGTTGAAAAGAAACAACCAAAGGGTGGGAGGTTTCTACGAACTTGTCTTTGGGAGGTTGATAACCTAGCTAAAGGAATTAACAGGCTTGATGGGAAAGGTTTGGGCTTCGAATATGCAAATTTTATTTCATATCTCGAACATGCAGAATGGGTCGACGAGTATCGATATACAGCATACTTGGTTTAAAGAGCCGATGAAGTTGGAGGATGCTTTCAGTCGTCTCATACCGATGGCACCTGAGTATGAATGGAGTGTAAGAACCCTATTTTATTCCCTATGTATGTGAGTGACGGAATATTGAGTAGAAAACAGACATCTCAGGCCATTATAATAGACCAGTTCAAGTCCGGGCCTGGACACGAGAAAGTCCAGGCTGGCGAATATGAACTCTTCTGCACAGAAGATACAGTACTAGTCCACTTCTAACCGGGGATTCTTTTTTACCCCGCACCCTATCAAAGTCATGACTACTCTTTTATACACCATAATACCAATTCATAAGGGATTCATAAAGTAATTAGATGTATTAATACACAGGAACCGGGGCTTCTATTTGTACGCCTAAGAATTTAAGACATAAGTGGCTTAAATGCTAATATTTTGTATGCCAGCCACCGGCCTCGATACAGGCCTCAATTCGAGACGGCATACTCTTATATAAAACGTCGAAGTTCTCCTTATCAATTGTATCCCAGGCTGCTTGTAGAGCACTTTCAAGTCTCTGTCTTAAATCCTCACTCGTCGATTTGTCTGAGGCTATCTCAGGGAACATCTCAAAGACTCTCTTCTTAAGCTCCCACCAAATATGCTCGATTAGGTTTAAATCTAGAGAGTAAGGAGGCTAATTAATCCCTAATTCAATCCCACGCTCGGTGAACCATGCCCTAACCTTTCTCGCAGTATAAATAGAGGCATTATC
>LLCD01000492.1:0-17977 GCA_001414355.1 Hymenoscyphus salicellus
GTATATACTTAAACACAGGTTATTATAATTTTGAGGACAGAAATGAAGTCGTGGGAGTTGAGCGAAAAGGAATACAAAATTCGCTTTGCGAGCGGGGGTTGTGTTGAAGTTGACGCACGTGCAAACAGTGTCAACAATAATACTATTGACAACACTGACCATCAAGTATCTTTTTCAGTAGAACCAACTCGTGCAAACATGTTTGCTGACTAGGGGTACTCTCTTTAGCGTCTTCGTAGCGTAGACAGTATATCAGGTTTTGCATGGAACCGTAAGCTCTATCAATTGCTTATTTTTGGATATTTCGCAGAGAGGCTTCGTCAAAGTTAGAATACAAACTTAAATCCTAGGGCTGAGCAAAGCCATTGGAGTACTTACAGATGATTTGATGAGGCACAGGGAGATCTTCAAACCGCTCCTCTCGTATAAGGAAGTGGGAACTAGAGAGAAGTCGAGAAGTGGCGGCGGAAAATACGTAAGTCTCCTTGAACACCCAACTTGAAAAAAATCAAGGCAATTTGCTCTTCTGGTGTACCCGAGAGGATGATGCATTCAAACTTGGTAACCCAATGCCAAGTCATCGACTCGATGGATTCATGAAGGGCATATTTGTCAGTTAAAATGGCAAACTCGAAGAACTGTTTGACATTCAACTCCCAAAGAACTGATCTAGTCCGACCATGCACAATAAACATTGCTATCTGAAACGCCTTGGGATTGTCATCCGGTAAATAGATCTCCGCACATCCGTTTTCTTCTAAGGCGTCTTCTTCTTGGAATCCAGGCCCTACATGGCAGTAAACACAGAAGATGCAAGTGATAAATTTTTTGCAGATACCAACATTCGAATCTCCATATGCGCTTATTTATCCGGAGGTTTTATTGGAGGACGTGCTTGTTCCACCCACCTGGGATATATTAGAATATGATAAACATGAAATTACAGGTGATTTACTTACAAGGAATCTGATTCACTATCAGAGCCCACGTATTCATCGTCAGAATCTAGAGAGTAATCAGGTTCGTTAGTCGCCTCGTCATCTGATTCTCTAACGCCAAGTATATGTTAGTAAAGATATAAATTGCAAGGAAGAGGGTGATACCCACGGATTATCAAAAGTCCAGTTGGTCTTGAATATTAAAGTCAAATACAAATGTATCCGTTGGTAGGTTTGACGATTCTGGAGACATGGTGGATGGTGGTATTGTTGACGAGGACGAACTATAATTTTGGTTCATGGAGCTGTTGATTCATCTTTCGGGCTTGGTCCTTTTGAAGCTTGGTATGCATACCGTGGGTCACTGTGAGCAAGGTTTAACAACAAACAAACAGACCGTGAATTAGAAACTGTTCATTTAGTGAGAATTGGTTTCCTGAGCTTCACTAACCAGCAGTCTACAAAAAGCAACCATATAACCAATGCACGCTCCCATTAACATTTCTAATGAGCGTCCTAAAACCAACAGCTTAGGATGTAAATTCGTGCTCCTTAACTTTGTAAGGAAAGCAAAGAGATCTCAAGGTGTATGGTACCTAGTAATAAGAGGTTGAGCTTTTCTTTTTACACATGATAGGTAGGCTCTCGTAAAATTTGGACGCAGTATCCAGAGACAACGTAGAAGTATCTTTCTGAAAAGTGAAGAAGTATCAATACTTGACTTTGTTGTGTGTTGTATCTATCTAGTAGTTCTTAGTTGTTAACCTCATTCTAGGGTATCAATAACCGCTATAAAAGGGAGTCAACTACATATATTCTAACTACGACATAGAAAATCACCATCTGGTGGAAACAAGTTAAGTAATTTTGTAGAAAAGAATGTTGGATTATAATGAATTATCTCAATTTCCTTCCACTTGATCCCCATCCTTCGCATAATCTTTCAATGTGTGGGTTCTCCTCATTTGCCACAAGTCCCCCAATAATCATTACTGTTATTAGGTACGGTGATATCTGTTATATCAAGCCACTTAAAAGATATCGGTATGCCCGTCGGGCATGCCGGCAGGAAGAGGGTTTTCGCGGTAAATGGATGCGGCAATGGTTATTGTAAAGATGTATATATATGTGCCTTCTGCTCTTGTAGAGCAAGGCAAGGAATTCAAGTCTTTTATTCTTGCTCTTTTTAAGTCCATCATTTCAACACCTACCAGAGCATCCATACATACGCGAATCTTACTGAAACTTCCTTCAGAGAAAAATGGTTGAAGTAGGTCATAACGATTCCCACTAAAGTACATTCCGCCCGCTGCAAAAGAGAGGTATAACCGCCATAATTCTTCATAAAGTTCCAAAGTGCAGGGAGTTATAATGAATAATTTATGTAGTGCAGATACTCATTGTGTCTTTTACTCATGAGGCGACTCTCTTGATATCCCCAGAAGTAAGCCTAGAAGTAAGCCGTCGTGTCGCGGGTAAATAGATGCTGACGCAGCCAACAACATTACAACAAAACCACCACCACCTTGAGACCACCAACTTTTTAATGATGCCCTACACACCTTGAAACTTCTGGCTCCCCAATAAAACACACCTTGTGCTAATTATCTCTATTTACTGTTCTGGGGGCAAGGATACGGGGCGTATCGGCAACCTCACTCGAGATGCAATGATGAAGATTGAGAAGATTGCAGAGGAAGCAGGGGCGCTGCATGAATGGAAGTATATGAATTATGTAGGTTTGTGGAAGGATCCTCCTAAAAGTTATGGGGAGAAAACTTTGATGAAGTTGAGGGAAGTGAGTAGGAAGTATGATCCAAAGGGATTGTTTCAGAAGCAGGCTGCTAGGTTCAGACTTGGTTTGGCATGAATTCTTCGTCTCAACATTTACTTGGTATTCGGGAAAACACTAAGGAGTGGATGTATATCAAATCTGGTCGAGCACTGAGAGTTTGCCTTCCTAAAGTTACTACTCGATACAAAGATGTGATGCAAATTGGTAGTATGTAAAGGATATTTATTTACATTGGAGAAATAATACATGCCGCCCCACCCACCCCTAACATGCCCCAAGCAATCACAAACCCTCCACCTTTACCACAGCTCCACCAAAATTCTCGATGAGAGTATCCACCAATATGCAATAATTCATGATCTCAGCTAGGGAGGGTATTGGTCCGTTGAAATCTCTCATGATTCTCCCAAAAGATCTTCG
This sequence comes from Hymenoscyphus salicellus, assembly GCA_001414355.1. Lineage (NCBI taxonomy): Eukaryota > Fungi > Ascomycota > Leotiomycetes > Helotiales > Helotiaceae > Hymenoscyphus > Hymenoscyphus salicellus. The sequence goes on from LLCD01000492.1 coordinate 3,154, forward strand.
TCCACCAAGCCCAAAACGATACAGATTTCGAAAATCACGAGAGATAGGTTGAAGGTCAGGACCTGTAAGACTATGCCAACGACGATCTTGTGCTACTACCGGTAGTTGTGGCACTACTTCAAATTTAAGTTCCGAAGTCCTCCCAAGAATCCTCTAAGCATGCATAACTCATAGAAGTAATCATCTTGATAGTCGATGTCTGATTCGGGGTTTCCGGATCTTGGGAATCTGGCCGTGGTTGAAAGTGTACTATAAGCATCTTCGACTGCGTATCGCTGTATTGACCTTAGGATGGCTAATTCACAATTAGACTACGTTCAATGAGTAAGAAGTGCATTGAAGATACTTACTAATAACTCGGTCAGGTATTGGTAGTTCATGAAACCACTTCTCGTCTATCATCTCGTCACACTTAGCCAAAAGTCTCGCCGTAGCCGCTACAAATACATAAGTCTCCTTGAAAACCCAACTAGCCGTGATCAAAGTAATCAACCCTCTCGAATTGCCTCTAGGAATCTGCTTGCCAAAAGAACTAACCCCCATCCAAGCCATTGATTCCACAGGCTCGTGAAGCTCGTATTTATCGACTAAGAGCGCCAAGTCGAATAAACCTTGGATTTTTATGGTCCAGGGTATGTATTTAGTTTTGTTATGTACTATCACCATTGCCACGCGAGAGGCCCATGCGGGGTCGTCAAATAATTGTATCTCTGCCCCTCCCTCTCGTAGGGCTGTTCCTTCTCGGAACCACGGCTTCAGCATGTTTTTGAAGGAACGAGAGGCATGGGCTAAGTGCTTTGAAGATACCAAGATTCGATGCTCGTGGGTCATTTCTTTAGACGGAACCCATCCTAAGGTGTCTTCTTTGGGCGTCTCTGGTGCTTGCAGCCTGAGAGTTGTTAGAAATGAAATGGGAAAAGTGCACATGACACCTACCAAGACTCGGACTCGTTGTCTGAGTTGATATATTCTCCGTCACGATATTCGGACCCGTCGTTTGAATCGCTGTCTGGACTTGGATACTCATTACCATAATCTTCGGACCTAAGATGTGTGAGAACATTAAACAATAAATCCAAACCTTTCTTACATGTCTCCCTCGTCATCTGAGTCCCTATAGACCAATATATGTCCGCAAGAGGAGAGAAAGGCAATGTGGGATACTAACGAATTGTATAAATTTATTTCACGCCATCCATACAGGTAGCAGTTTCTTGAATACCAGAGTCAAATCTCCATCAGGGTCAAATACAGCTGTCTCCTTTGATGGTGGAGAAACCATTCTGGAGTACGGTGTCGTTTTTCAAGAAGTGGTTTGTCAAGATCTTGGTGTATGTTAAAATTTTGAGACTTAGTACCAACGCCTAACAAGGCTTCTTGTCTATGTTGTGGGGCTAACGCACAAGCTTTATGACATGTAGAGCGTGAATTTGAAGTTGCTTTGATAAAACCTTGACAATGCCAGTGAGAAGAATTAGTTTTCTCAACTGACAAGGATAGCTTCACCAGCTAAACTTACAAGTCATCTATGAACACAAAGAGGTCAATTAGTCTCTGCTGGGCGCATGGCACAACTGATCCCAAAGCATCCAATCAGCAGTGTTAATATCAAAATCGTTTCCAAGATCAAGACTAGGATCGTTGATCCCCTCTGTGTTGAAATTGAAGCCATTCTCAAGATCAAGAACTGTTCCATCAAGGTTGGTGAAAGTCTCATTAAGATCCAAACCCTGAATATTCGTGGGCAAGTGGACAGCGTCTGAGGCCCCACCAGAGCTTGAATAGCTGGACTTTTCCCGTCTGTTCCTTTTTGCTTTGATTTCAGTGATGAAGCCTGGCTCTGGGATGGATTCTCCCAATGGATGGGCTTCCCAAGCTTGAAGCGTAGCCTTAACAATGGCAACAAGTAAAGGCTCTTTCCCCTGAATAATCTCCGGATGGTTCATATACACCATCTCCATCGTATTCCACGCATTACCCAACTCCGAAGGTGAAAAGAAACCAACTTTCGCCAGGCTCGTCAATATACACATCAACGCATCCCACAGGAAAAAAGCTTTGAACTGCCATCGAAATCTCTTCAGATTTGGATTGCTATAAGCAGCATTATTCGTATCAAGGATCTGTTGCGCAATAACACAGAGCTTTCTTCTGTCCACATCGCGAATTGTTTGATTCATCAAGGGTGGCATTTGACTTCGTAAGCGTGCGGTATTTGCAACCGATCTTGCAATTCCTAATGTCAGGAAGTGCAAAGGAATAACGATATCGCAATATCGGAGATATTTGGCCTCGATGACACTTTCCACTTCATCTATCAGTCTCTCAAATTCAGGGCCTTTGTTCAATTGAATCGTAGAACCGGTGTTTTTCGTTTTCAATCCCGTTCGGTTGTAGAATTGCGATAATTCTGTTCTTGTGAGACAAAAGATCATTTCTGAAGCACCCTTTTGCTCTTCGGGTATCTGTGTCATCCCAGGCCAGATCTGGGCGTCATTGATGTTGAGTGGTTGTTTTGTATCCCAACTATCGGGTAGCATTGATATTCCAGTTCCTGAGACCTGTCCAGCGTATCCATCGAGTGGAAGAAGCTGCCAAAAGAGTCGTCGCCGTATCTCAAAATCGAAAGGGGACAGTCCGAGAATCTCGCCATCCCGATTTAGACCCATTCTCTGAGCGATTCGAGTCCCGATACCCGTTAACATCCAGAAGGTATGAGGATCACTCTCCATCCGTATGGAAATAAGAAACAGAACATAGCTTTGTATGACGGGAATCTTAGTAGTCTTCAACCAAGAGGCATTAACAAGTGCCTGTCTCAAAGCATACTGATAAGTCCCCAACAATTCCGTCCTTGGTTGTCCAAACTCCCTTCCACACTCCTCCTCTGTCATGGAAAACACCGCAAAATGATAAATAGCAAAGAGCAGGCATTCCTGAGCTTTTGAAGCCATAGCAGGTTGCTGTGATGCCGTTTCAACCATACTCCCCGTCGTCGGAATATGTAAGACCTTAATTAAAGGCTCAACATTCTGAACATGCGCTTGCCATAATTTCATAGCCTCCTCGTGGCTGGGATGACAATGGAGAAGATTCCGGGAAAATCCAATTAAAGCTCCTGAGACTGGATCTTCACTCAACGAATCAATATCATCCTCATCCTCATCGATATCAATTTCTCCGACATCGAGCCAGAGACTGCCATTGAGATATCGTGATTTGCCATTACCAGACACCAATTTCCCCGCCTTTTCGCCCTCTTCATCCCCTACTTCGGTCTTTCCAGCGGGAGAATGTGAATTTTCAACTTCGGGAAGGAGTCCATTCTCTTTCAAGATTTCCTCGTATCGTGCTAGACGTTCGTAGACATCTTCAACATGCTTTCTCTTGCGAGGCTGGCGGGGAGGCGGTGCTTGGTAGATGCATGTGGTGTTGCTTTTGTTACAGCGTAGACATGATGGTATGGTCTTGTCGCATTTGACTTTTCTTCGTGAGCAGGATTGGCAGGTATATGGCATTGTCCTGGGTGGTGAACCATCTTTGCTACCATCCCCTGAATTTGGGGTCGCGGTTGCGATCGCGGCAGGAGTCTTGTTTGGCGCAGGTGTTCCAGATTGCTGTCGGGCGTGTATAGCAATTTCTGAAGGAGTCATTGTGATTTCCTATCGTATGTAGAATAGAAATCTGTACTGTATCTGCAAATAGACGCTAAACGCTATGTCATCGTCACCACAGAGCTGCAGGGGAGGGCGACCTCCGCACCCCCACACCGCCGGGACGGAAAACACGTCCACTTCGGACACCTTGTACCAAATAGTATGTTCTATACTCTACACAGCTCAGAAAATCTATAAAAAATGTAAATGGGGTCAACATTGACTTGATAACATCCTAACTAATTTTTGGGACTTTTACTGACGTTCTCGTTGTGTAGGAATCCAAAGTAACGACGAGGACGACAATCGGACTTTTTTTTCCGTTCCGGGGCTCCTGAGGCGGAGAGGGGTTGTGGGAGCAAATGTCGTGGTAAGCCGTTACATTACCTAGTAAGCCAATGAATATCGGGTAAGCTAAAATTTTCAAAAATAGTTCGGCTATGCTGGCCTTTTAAAATTGAAGGGTAGAAAGAGGATGTGGTGAGCTGTTTAATAGTGATAAGCCGTTAATGAGGGGTGAGCTGATAAATAGGAATAAGCTGTCAAATAGTGATAAACTAGCAACAAGGAATAAGCTGTGATTGAGGGATAAGCTGTCTAATAGTGATAAGTTGGATGGATAAGCTGTTGGTCGGGGATGAGTAGTGATAAGCTAGTAAAATGGGGATAAGCTGTCAAATGTCAAATAAGCACAAGACCTTTCGTAGCTTACCCGTTACTTACAAGCTCGTCGCTCACGAGTGAGTTATTCGCGGATTACTCACGGATTACTCGTGGCTCACACGCGGGTTACTCACAGCTTACACTTCCCTAGCGGCCCTCACTTCATCTTCACCGTCGACAGACAAGAGACACGGAGATTAGAAAAATATCTGGAAGAAATCCTTAATATCTAATTAACGATCTAACGGAATTTCATCCATTTTTGTTCTGCTGTTGCGGTTCAAACTCAATTTCAAAACTATTTTGTAGAGGAGCAAGTCCGGACGCTATCAGTCAAAAGTATGAAGAATATAGGGCAGTGCGATGAATACGCTCTAAAGTGCCCTGAAGGGTAATCTCAGTAGTTCCCTGTAATTCAGGGTAGCACCCCGTGACCCCGCCCTAAACCGTTACAGAATGCTGGGATTTAGCGACATTTCGAGATCACTTCAAGATCCTTCGACTACCATACGTCAAAATATTGCGCAAATTGAGATTGCGATGAACACAGTATCTCTGCTTCTGCCGATATTCTTTGTCTATTTTTCCGATCAGATTTTGTTTAGCTGTTGTCATAAGAGTTGATGAGGTCCTAGCCCCTGACACTTCCGTGTCCGAGCCATCTTAAGTACCTAACAATTTATCATTTCTGGAGAGCCACAAAATTAGGTAGAAGTACTTAAAATGTCTGGGTATCAATTGATCAAAGAATGAAAATGTTTTAAACTCCGTTCATATGTTGTCATTTACGTGTGATATCATTCAGAATAGCTGGTACGGATGGTCCGCTCAAACATATGGGCGATCCAGGCTTGTAGCCTGTAATGCCCTGTAAATTTTCCTGAATATGGCACGAGCGCTGTATTTTCAGTGGACCCTTCCTGTAATTTAGAGGCAGGTCGTATGCTTATAGGCTCACTCAGCTCTATGCTTCAGAAAGGCTCGCGATCAGAAGCTTGCGCGTCCTCGCCCGTCCTGCTAGGAGCAGCCCCTCTGTCACGTGCCCCAAAACATCTACCCAACCTGACAAATCGTTCATCGCCCTGCACCCCAACAAAACTTAGACGTCATTCTTTTGGAAGAGCTGTCAGGATAGAGCTCGATTACTATCTGACGCGGTAACAATTTATTTTTGCTTTTGAGTTTTTGTGTAAGATGATATGTAACTTTGAGGTGGCTGATTTTTGGAGAAGAAAGACACAATATTTCACTGTTTGTTTTGTTTGTCCTGGAAAGTCGGAATGACCAACTCGTGAGGAATCGAAATTCCATCCTGAGCGCTGAGTGCAAGAATAGTTCTGGTACCTAGCAAGTCACTTGGATTATAATCATTTATTCACAAGAGAATTCTCTCAGATGGCCATGAGCGAAACCCACTGGACTAAACAACTGTAATTTTGTTGAAGTGACATGAAGAAGCATCAACTCCGCGAATAAAGGAATAAAATTGACCCCTCAACTTTCTCAATCTCATCTCTGATCCCAATCCTATTTCTTATCTGAAAGTCCCATTCTCGAGGTGAGTAGAAGTAGATGTGGCCTCGCTTCTGGGCCATATTCTCGACTGGGAAAAAGGCTGTGAAAGAAAATTCCATGCTATAAATTCTCTTTGTCTCACTTTACCATGTTCACTAAAGAAAGGGTAAAAGTGGCGTGTTGCTAAAATGAACGATCTTTTCCAAAGAAGCTTCCAAATCGTCGCAATCTGTCGTAGTACTTTCTTTGCAAGGTCGACAAGCGATTTGATCCTGTAACTCATAATGCAGAGGATAGATAGCGAGCATATGGTGATCGAAAATCCCAACCAGTTAATATTGGTGTAATAACCGTGGTGGAAAACGATTCGACCACAGCGTGCATATTCCGTCCTAAAACTGTTCCTTGCGTACGAAGTGTTTCTGAGATGACCACACGGCTCCTGTACACCATAGCGTGCTTCATATAGCCATTGAAATTGACCTTGCAAAATTCCATCCGTGAAAGACTTCAGAAACCATGTTTCTACCTCATTCAACCACCATGCTTCTAGGTCGTTGCTTTCTGTCCTGCTTTTCAAAGAATTTTTCAAAGTGAACCTCTGCGCAAGAGCTTTAGCTTGATTGTAACCATCCAGGCCCGATCGGGTTGTCAGATGGCTATGAGTTGTTGTGTTTCTAAATAATTCGAAGGCCGCAAATCCGTAATTGATGCAGTATCTTTATTGGTATCTAGCTGGGGGACCAGTGTCAAGAAGTGTTCAACTTTGAATCCCCACACTGTGCAGAAACTTGAGGCGGGTATACAGTATCGATATTGTTCCAGGCAACCTAGAGCGGTAGCTCTATGATCAGGACAGTAGAGTTCAACTCTTTTGGCCACAATGCTGAGGAATGCCCCCCAAAATCACTGCTATTGCTTTTTGAATGCGCCGCAAAAAAGGGATCTTCGATTTTCATCGGGTACACAGTTGTACCGGCGAGGTGGATTATCAAAAAGGAGAACCCGTCACTCCTTTTAAGATTTGGATGCAAAGGTAGTCCGAGTAATTTTGGTTGCACTCTGAGGTCGTACGGCCTCCCTTGCGAGTCATTTCTAAACCAGAATTCTTTTTGGATAGCGAGTTGGGGCCGTTCATCGTGTTCAGGCTCAGGCTTTCGTATGAGGCTATGTCACCACCAAAATTCCCTATCCACAGCTGATATTTTTGTAGAATTGGGTTGTCGTGAATCGGCGTGCAAAAAGGAGTCGAGGTGTACTGGCGAGCAAGTGAGCCGATGGTTCATTGTGATTTGCGACTTTGAATTTAAGCCGTGTTCCGTTGATGTAATATTCCAGTGCGTTATTTCGAGAGGCCTTGTCTCGTTGTTGCAAATCCCGCCTGAGAATATACAATTTCTTGGTCGACTCTTGGTAATTTGAGGTTGTTGGATGAAAGATTTACTCTGGCATTCTTCATCAAGTTGGTTTCGACAAAGTTGAAAGGTCGCGTCCATTTTTGAGTACACTGCAAACTCTAAGTCCCCAGGAACAGGACCAAGAAAGCGTTCATTGACTCGTAAACAATGACTGCCCCATTTCGACTTGATCAGTGGTGCACCCAGTGTCCCTTCAGAAATCAATCACGGGACCATGGCGCTCAGGACAACAAACACGGCAATATTGAACCCTGACATGACCCTAAAAAGAGAGGGTATTACAGGGCAATCTGAATATGTCTCTTCTGTCAAAGTTGACCTTCGAATTCCAAGATATACTCGTGACTTTTTCCAATAGCGTGACAAGTTTTGTGAAACGCTGGGTAGTATGCCGGTGATGGCTTCTCCTTGTGAGAGTCGCTCAAGTAGATCAGAACGGCCGTCGCTTTCGAGAATCACGGGTCTTTTCAGTAAAAAGACGAAATACCGGACAATGGCCCATGAGCGAGATTGTGTGAAGGTAAGAAGTAAAGTAAGAGCGGCAAGAACGTAAATAGCATTGGCCTTTTAAGAGTCCATTTGTATCGCGTGATTATTGGCTCGTCGAATTTCTCCCACACCCGTTCATATACATATGCATGGACTGGTAGATACTCAGTGTCCCGATCGTCCATTTGATGACAGTTTCTCACACAATGAGCGGGCCGTCGGTTCGTTTAAAAGCTGAGTTGTACGAGAGAAACTATAAGCAATTTGCTTAAAATTCGAGAACAATCGGATAGGTGAACGGATAGAGAAGTGCGATACCGAGACTCAATCGAGAAAGTGGATTTCCCAGAGTTTAAATAAGTAGTACAGTACAAGATACAAAGAGAATGTGCAAACTCCTTCGAAGTATCTAATGCTTCCAAAAAAACGTACTTAGTCCCTTAAAAGATGGCTGTGCATGCACACACTCCAGTGCGATAACATATGAGGCCGCAACGACCAGTCGCACAATTAGCCTATATTTAAAAGGCAGGCCGTAAAAGTATTTCAAATAATAAAGATTGATAGAAAAGGAATCTAACATGGATTAATAGATAAAAGAAGAGAAGGAAGACAATGCAAAAGAAGAAAATAAGGCATCGACGGATTTGTCCGGCGCTTCAAAGTTACACACCAGATATCGCAGGCAATTTATGCAACCAAATCCCGCCCCCACTCGATTTGATATTCTCTTCAACCTGTCCCACCAACCATCTCGCAATTTACTCCCGATCTGCAAAAAGAGACCATTTATCATCCTTGACGTATCCCGCAACAGCCACCTTCAAAGCCCCCTTTGAATTCAACTCGTTCCCTTTTTTCTCGTCCGTCAACTTCGCCACTCGGTACAAAATCCAATCAATCTCTTTTCCATGCTCAAAAAACGTCGCAGCGGTATTCCCAACTTAATTAGCGAGAAGGAATCTTTGGGGTCCGGTTGAGTTTGTGTGGAGAGAATTAGAAGCAATGGTTTAGAATTTTGAGTTGATTGATATTTGAGAAGTGAGATGTAGAATTCTGTGAGAGGTGCATCAAGGTTCTTTTGTGGGACTGGTGGACCCATTGCTGTGATTATTGCTGTGAATCTTGGAAGATTTGGAAATAGTAGGGTTGGGGCTGATGAAAGCTCTCCTGTAATGATCTGTTTTTGACTGGGTTAGGAAGAATTTATAGAGCAACATGGAGGTGTAACATACCGTGATCTTGGGATTTTGTTTAATTTCGATGGGCAATTTTGATGGGTTCCGGACATAAAGTGTTGGTAGGAAATCTCAAAAGAAGTTCTTTAACAGTTGCAACGCCTAATGGACCTGCAGATCCGAGAACAAGAACATCTCTCTTGCCTGACATTGTATTTTGCAGTGAAACTTGGGAGGGGTTTTTGGTTGGTTACTGAAGAAGTGAAGATAAACTAAGTAAACGCTTTGCAGAGAACTCAAGGAGATGAATGAAAGTCCGGTGGGATTATGATAATTAAATATATATACAACAACATTATTCATGCACACTTAGAAGATAAAATAGTCGTAGAATGAGTGGCAAGCACTCGCAAGCTATCCCTTGCAAATATCCGCACCCGCATCTACGCAGTGCTTTTTTTTACCACATCTCGTCTCCAATACAGTATAAATTTTCGACATGAATAACGCCACCTTTGCAATACAAGTATGTTTACGATGTAAGACCCAGAAACGGAAGTGTGACAAGTTGCTTCCTGTATGTTCGCTCTGTAAAAGGTACGAGGTCCCCCTGCTGGTTTACCAATACCCAAGATTAGAAGATGCCATTTGCTGAACGAAAGTCCATTCAAGATTGGGTCGAAAGTGTTTTTACGAGGCTCCTACATCACAGTCTTCCTTGGCATCACCTTATTCCGAATCTTCGGGCAAAATTACTCCCAGACAATCCGAATCCTGTGAGGCACTTCCTCCAATCACACAGTTTTCAGAGTCCCATTTGAGAGCCGCAATTATACAACAACTCTCAGGAAAGCCAATCAAAGACATCGCGTCTTTATATAATGAAGCAACTCATACCTGGTTTCCTATCATATCATGTCATCTCCAAGCCCGGCTACCTTCCAATTTGGAAAACACCGATTCAGAATTAACTCTCCTCCTCGCTTCGATGGTTCTCTTGACAGCGATCCCCACATCTTCAACTCCCCAATTCTGGAAAGACTTGCAAGATATTTACCACCTATGTAGATTATTTTTGGGTTTAATTGATGCACTTGGCAAAAACTCGTGGGGTTTGTTACAAGCAAGGATCTTGATTGTTCTATATGAGATGGGTCATGGCCTGTACCCCGCAGCATATATATCGATTGGTGCCTTAGTCATAGCAGCGGATGCTCTTGAAGTCTTTGCTGATCCAAAGGCTTCAATGTCGCGTGGCCAGACTGACGAGGAGTATGCGTTGGAGGTAACGCATTTATGGCGGGGAATATTGATTCTGGATAGGTGAAATTGTTGTCCCCCTAGTAATACTCGGCTCTAATTCTAGATATAGGGCCATTGCACTCGCAAATTTAAAACTCCCGGCAGTTACAAAACACCGTTCATTCCCCCACCTCAATATTCCATGCAAAAGCCACTCTCTGGACCACATCTTTTCAACATTCGAGGAGGTGTTTGTGGCCTGAAATTTCCTAGGAAAGTACAAAATACCATCTTCTACCTCGATCAACGAGCGAAAAATCAAGCGTCATTTACATTTGACGAAATATCACTCATCACCCAAAGCAAATTTGTTACTTTTGTGCTTGAGCAAGGAGACAGTGATTTGAAAACTTACTGCGGAAGTTGGCCAACTTTCAACAGGTAAACGCGCTTCCAATCCCAAAGATACGCCGTCGAAATTCTGACATGAATCTCTTCAGTGCATCGCTACTACTTTACGATCACGGCGCCAGTGTACTCTCAAATGAAGAACACGACAACTCACCCGCTAAAAAAATGGCTCAGACCTATCTTGATACCCTTATTCAACAAATAGCCACCGTGATGAGTATAATCATGGAAGTAAAAGCCACGGTGGATTTTAAGGTTACCTCGCCGTTTGTCCTGCATACGTTATACAAAGCTGCTTCGATACTCACTGACGGGATAAAAATCGGCGATTTTTTGAAACCAAGTCTAGATAACTTACGAATTTTCCGAAAAATGATAAAGTTTCTCAGCGGAAGGTGGCTGGCTGGAGGAGAGTGTTCAGTTGGCTTGGATTGTTAATGTACCTTATGCTAACTGTGAGAAGAACGGTATTTGAAATTATTAGATGACGATACTACTTTGAGAATGGTAAGAGATTTGGAAATGTAAGAATAAAATAACGCGGGTTCCTGATTCAATTTACCAATGGTCCCATGAATAGCATTCCTAATCAATCGCAGGCAGTGGAATATGGGGATTAAACCCAAAACGTCCTTCTGGATCCCACTTCTTCTTCAGTCTTCCCAATTTTTCAATCCTCTCCTTACTTCCATATATCTCCTCGAGCTTTTCGTCCCCATGTGCGAAATTGACGTAACTTTTTTTTTATCAACACCATTGAATAAGTGAGTAGGATGTGAGGGACTTACACCGAAGCAAGACCCCCCTCGGGTCTAAGCGAATCCCTGAATTTCCTACCGAAAATACCCACTTGCTCATCGAGCGCTGGATCTTGATAGTTTGCGGAAACAAGTCTACCAAAAAATACATTAGCCATCTCCAACTTCTTGAAGTTAAGTCAATACACAACACCAAACTTACAGGTGCACACCAACTCCCCGCCAAGGATAGGCAGTTTCCCAATCCTCTACCTCCCTTACTTTATCATGGTTATAGCAGTCCCCGATGACCACACTACCCACGGCACCTTTACATTCGCCCGTGAATGTCTCCCATATTTTCCACGCTTCTTTGAATTTCACCTCATCGAAATGCTTAAGTCCACTTCCCCAGGTTGGCTTACGACCTCCTTTTACAGACGCTGGATCGCTTGGTGCGTTTGTCACTTCGGGGAATATTAGCATGTCATAGCAACCGCGGAAAATAAGTTAGTGTTGAGCAAAGCTTACAATTATAAGGCGTCGGCGCTGACATAGAAATTTCCGGCTTAAGGGCGAAAAGAGAATCAAAAGCTTTCTTCGCCTCGTCTTCCGGACCAGTATAAAAGAGATGGCAGAAGAAAACTGGCTATCGAACTACAAGTCAATCTCCCCTCACCAAGCAAGTATCGAGGCCTCAACGTACCTGAAAATCCGGCGGAATCCTCGCCCAAACCAGCCCAACAGCCATCTCCTTCTTGATTTCTAACTTCTCAAGCGTTCTCACAATCTCTCCAATCCCGTCCTCACTTCTCGCTACGAACCCAACTGTCCCACTCCAGAACATTCCTCCATTAACCTGCTCATAGCTTTTAACCGTCAACTTACTGACCACTCCAAAATTCCCTCCGGCTCCCCTAAGACCCCACCATAACTCAGAATTCTCATTCTTGGAGACGGTGATTTTATCTCCAGACGCAGTGATAAGAGTAGCCTCAACCATATTGTCAACTCCCAATCCACACATCCCCAGCAAATTCCCAAGACCACCACCGATGTAAGCTGCGATCAACCCAACAGTATTGCAAACCCCTGTCATGATATGGACTCCATTCGCATGCGCAGCATTGAGAGCATCGCCTGTGAGAATTCCACCACCCATTGTTGCGGTATGGGATTCTTTATCAAATGTTATACTGGATAACGCATTGAGTCTTATCGTGACACCTGATTTTGAGAGTTCTGAGAGAGAAGTATGAAATCCGTGGCCCCCAGATTGAGCGAGGAAGGAGATGTTGTTTTTGTTGGCCCATTTGATCTTTTCATGTTAGTTTTATCACCTCAATTAGATTAGAGTTTGATACTGGGGAGTGCATAGCGTACAGTACTGCAAATGTCATCTTCATTCGCTACATTGATAATAACACCAGGATTTGGTTTCGGAAAATCACTCCACCTCATAGAATTAAAGCCCGCATCTTCTGGATAACTGATCGTCGCTTCTCCCGATAATTGAGTTTTCAATTCAGGAAGGGAATGAGCAAGGACTTCTGCAATCATTTTGCTTAGCTGGTTGTTACTAATTGGTATACAAATGACGAAGTGTTTGAAGCTTGAAGTAGCTCAATGTATATATTCAGATAACAGAAAAGTGATGAAAACAAAGAAATCTCTCTTTTGGTTGAGAGCCCAAAATTTGGAGACTACATATGAAAGACTAATTAACAAGATTGAGATTTAGAGCGTGGAACTTTCCGTGGGGCTGAGAGATCAAAGAAAACCTCACGAATGAAGTTGAGAAATTGCAAGCCTCATCTCTCAGCTCAGGTCAACTAACTCATTGCGACCTGGCAACTCAAAGTTCCTCAAAAGTCCAACTCCCAGTATTATGTCTTCAAACAGATATTCAGATGTGCAAAACTCTCTAGCTAACGCGAAAGTATGCGTAACAATCCTCAATCGACACTCGACGATATTTTATATCGATGCAGCGGCAATATCAAGAGCAATTCACAACCATCAAGGCTAGAAATCAAAGCAGGCTAGCAATTAAGCGGTTCCAGCTTTCCCAAGCCACAATCTTCAAGAAGCAAAAACAGATACAATTATTCAGCTCCCCACACACACCACACAAGAACAAGATTTGTGGTGCCTCCATTCCTTGGTTTTTGACGAATACGCCCTCGTATGCCTCCACACAAAAACCACCCACCACACCACACCAAACCGGACTTCCCCTGCCGGAGCTACTACATACCATTGCATGAACTAGTGGAGAGAGACGCTAGCTTAGGTCCCTCGATATATCGTATGCAGATATTTCTGAAGTGGGAAGAAGGGGGTGTGGGCTTAAATCGCTGCTCGAGTACATGTTTTGAAAAACGTGGTGTAGAGGTTGGTTACGACGGGAAGCGTTGCTGGTCTGAAGCAGAAATCAAACACTGTTGTGTGGGAGTGAAATTAAGAAAGGTAATCGCACTGAGCGAATTTCCTTTCGTAGAGGACTACTTACAACAGTATCGCAATTTTGATGAATCTGGGGAATCTGGGGATGGATGGTACGACTCAACACATGCATTAAGATCAAGATAGAACTTTCCATCGCGCATCCGCATCTCCAAAAGAGTCACTTACCCTAACCCCACTTCCCCAACTTTCATCCTCCCCTCTTTCACCCGCACACATCCCAAGAATACCAATCCCTACATCCTTAGACCCGACCGACTCGTGCAAAAAAATAACCACACTCGCCTCCAACTCCCACGAAAGACCGAACCCTCCTGGCGTTAGACTTTCATACCCTTCGCTTTAACCCCACGATCCCCGCCAAAAAATCACTATACGACACGTATGTACCCCTCATTTCACAAAAGAAAGAAAAAGCCTCTTATATTACTTGAACGCAATCCATCGCATGAACCTGCATCCACGGAAGAAACCCAGAAAAGCCTAGTCATTCCCGTGAAGCAAGACAGCCTAGAGTGACACTCGCCCACCTCCACACACGCTAGAAGACATCCGTTGGGCTGTCCGTCGCATTCGCAAAAATGTCCCCATTGAGAGGAGAGGCAGGGGTAGATGATTAAGCATCAACTGATGAAGATAGAATTCGAATATGACAAGTTTCCAAAGAAGGCCACGTTGTAAAACTTCTCATCTCAACAATTGCAATTCTCATGTGCCAAAAAAAAGTCTAAAAAAGACCTTTTTCCATTCAATCCCATTTTCAGAGCAAAAACGCCCATTTAGATATGCAATAAACAAATCGCTCAAAAACACATAGGTATCCAATTGATATACAGATAAAAAAAAGAAGAAAAAATAGGAAAACAAAAACCAGAGACTTCCATCTCCAGAAAATGACACAAGACTCCTGTATTATGCCTGTTCTTGTCCAAGAGCCATGTCAGCTGCGTACCGAGTAGCGAAGGTCATCGCCCTGCGGTGTGCTGTCGGATAGACGCTTCGTGCGTGATCGAGTAGAAGTCTGCGAGCCGCCGAGACGCTACGCTAGC
>LLCD01000493.1:0-17974 GCA_001414355.1 Hymenoscyphus salicellus
AGACTAGATTGAACTCCTAGTTCCCTAGATAGCAGTAAGGTTTAACGAGAGTAACAGCTCTTGTCGCGTCAAGGCGAGTTGTGTAAAGCTGTATTCCCAACTTTACTGGGGAATATTTAGCGAACAAGAGCTAATTTATATGGAAGGCAAATATCAGAATGGTAGAATGGACCTGCGTTGTGAGCAAGTAGGCAGCGAGCCATTTAAGCGACCTTAAATTGCGGCAAATTGTGTGGCAGTTCGCGATGCTGAAATAGGGTCTCTTCGAAACCGAGCTTCAATCAGTCAAAGTTCATACCGATGACCTTGGAGCAGCGAGTTGGAAATAGAATGTGTCGTTTCAAATTGAATGAGTGGTGACTTGAAATACGTAAAATGGCCATGAGTTAGCGGTGCTGGTACCACCACGAGGCTCAGACTGGTTTACCGAACGGTAAACGCAGGTACGATCGTTGGGTCAACTCCCCATTTCCTGGGACAGCGGGAGAACTAGAACAAATATTTAATTGAAAATTGTGAAGATCATTTTGTACTTTGCTAACCGCCCAACCAACCAACATCCCAAATCAGCCAACCTAACCTCGCTAACTAACCCGAGTTGAAACAACCGCCCCAGTCAGCACCCTCACAGTCCAGCTGACATCCGGTGCGTCTCGCAGAGCAACCACGTTTTTGACCTCAACTACCGCGCGAACTTCGCAGAGCCACACTTTCCATTCCCCAGAAATCCCCAGTGGCGCATTGAAACAAGGCTTCCTCACGCACCAAAAATCCCGTAACTACTGACCAACACCCTACTGTGAGTGAAGAGAACATGCTACTAACATAGCGCGGACCCGATCTCGTGATGCGAAGAAATTAGTTAATAAAGAACTCAGCCATGTTTCATCACCAGTACGGTTTATTTTTAGCGAGGAAATCAGGTGGATGAGTGGATGAGAGGATGAGTAAAGTCCTGACCCAACTCGCAGAAGAATATCGGGCTCAAACACCTCCGGTGAGTAGTATGGAAATATACAAAGGGTGGCTGTTGTGGCCGCATTTGACTCTTGCTGCTGCGCCAATAGGTAACAATCCTCTTGTCATAGAAGAAAGAAGAGGCCCAACTAAAATAATCCCATTGTCCAAAGACTCAAAGAGAAGAATTTTAGTCACAAGGTCTATTGTAAAACATCCTTGTTCTCAGATCATTCATCCCATTCATCCCATTCATATACGTACATAGACCCAGACCGCAGAACAAAAGGCCCACCTCAATCAAATCGACCACAAAGAAAAAGGATTCATAAACCCTGATTTGGCACACCAACATAATTCCCAACAAGCAAAAGCAACAAAAACTCTTTTTACTTGCACTCATCCCCATCCTTTCTAGATCTTTCGTTGCCTCTTTCTCTCTCGATGAATTTTTTTTTGTATTGAAGAACAGACTCATATCCTTTTCTCACTCCCCTTCTACTCATCCTACTCTTACATTCTTATATTCCTTCTTTTTTGCACGCATACAATTCACGATTTACGAATCATACGCAATAATACCAACTCAAATCCATGTACACTCACGACCCAACAAAAGTCCAGCAAACAAACACAACAAGATATAAAATACATCCCCAACCAAAACCCAGAAGAAAGAAACATTCCAAAGCCAGAAATTTTCAAGAATCAAGCGATGGAAATCATTCATACAACATATGAACAAGCCCACGTAGGTGGCAGGACCACCTCAGCACCATCCCAACCAAGACCGCAAGCAGAGCGAAAGCACGAAGAGAAGAAAAAGGTAAAACCCAATAGTTTCCTTCCTTTCCTTTCCGCTCGCTCAACAGCACCACAGTCACAAAAACCCAACGATCGAAATTCCGACCCTTCATCCTCACGATCCCAGCAGAAGATCCCTCGAAAAGCTGTCCCGGTGAAGGAATCAGATATCCGACTTCGAGATGAGAAAGGAAAACTTTCATATCCAGTCCCCACCCCGGACTTGAGACGAAAAGGAGGATTCTACGACGTCCCACGAAAGGAGGAAAAGGGGAAGGGGAAGGAAAGAGAGTCTCAAGAGGGGACCAGACAAAAATCTTCGATAAATTTCTCTTCCGCAACCTCGTCCCCATTTCATGCGCATAGACTGGGATATCAAGCCTCCCAAACAAGAGAGATCCCAAGATCAACACCCCAACAACCACCACCAAGACCAATAAACACGAATACCGTGTCTCTCTCTCCACGAAACGAATACAAAAGCAAGTCCATGGAAATACCAGTAACCCCCTGGCCTACCGTCTTCAAGCAAACTCATCCACAGCACAAACATCAGAAAAGCAAATCAACATCGAATAAATTCGTAGAATACATTCGAAACAGCGCTGATCTGTTCGATGATGCACGTCGTGAGATGACAGGAAAACTAAGTCCAGCAATCGGACCACTAGATCCCCTCCCCATCCCCAACCACATGAACTTCTCCATGTCCGTCGGCTCAGGGTCAGGGACCGAATCCGGGCCATCATCCACGAGAGGAAGCCAGAGGGGAAGCAAGACAAAAACGAAGAGTAAGAGGAACTCCGCAGACTCAATAGCTTCCTTCTACTGCGCCGGCGACTCCCATCTTGAAGACAAGGAAAACAAACCACCAATCACCAAAGATACACTCCAACTCCCAAACAAGGATACAAGGAAACCGCGATATTTCTCTCCCTCCCCCGGCACTGTTGAGAAACTCACCTCCTCCACCGATGTTGAACCAAGACTTTGCAGACTATGCAATAAATACCCCGAAGGAATCATGGGTCTCTGCCGACAATGCGAGGAAGATTTCACGCGACCGAATAGTTGGACACCTCCCGAGCCAGCCCAGGAGGCATCTTTGGATACGCGCATCGAAGGAAAAAACCCAACACCACCGCCGAAAGATGAGATTAAACCCACTCCTCCTTTGAAAATCTTCAAGACTTCTTCAATCGGCCCTTTATCCCCCACATCGACTCAATCCCCCTCGACCATGAGTACAAGTCCAAGTCCAATCCTGCACTCTCCCCCAGGACCAAAATTAGGCTCCGTAACCGGTGGAAAAACAGTGATCAACCCCGCGACTCTACCGGGACGCCAGAACTCCCACCATGTGATTATCGTAGACGCAGACGAGGAGGAGGATGCGAGGTATAGTCGGTATCAAAGTGAGGCTATGAGGACGGATGCTGAGCGTACTCGAGAGGATTTGAAGAATTGGGCGAGGGGTTATGGGAGTGAGATGGATCATCATCCGCAGAAGGCGAGAAGGCGGTGGGGGGACGGTGTGGAGAGGAATACGAATTTCTATGGCTTTTATGATGATATTTTAGATAGATAGATAGATACCCTGATAGATGGCTGAATGAGATTGTAGTGGTGTTGTAATGAATGGGATGTGGTAATGAATTAATGAAATGTTTACAAACGCTTGACTTTTCTGATTTTCCCTTGTGAAGGTGAGCAGCTGTCACTGTCCAGCCAGATCAAATTGGATCTCGAGACTTGGATGAGGACCATCGCGACACGATCGATAATAGCCACGATGGCACAGATCATTGATCATGAATCCGCGACGATGACCCCTGGCATAGCACAATGTTGACTCCCATCGCGATGCGCGCCAACTCAGGACTCAGCACCCTCCATCTGTGTGCCCTCCCACCACATGTCCATGACTCCTCCCAATCTGCCATTCCGATCGCACATTGCCGCAATCGCAGTCCTGCTCGACGCACCGGCGCGTCCTCTTCTCTTCAATCGACAAATATGTGTAGTATGTCTCCCATTTTCGACACCTCCCTCCCCTCGCCCTCAATAAAGAAGACCCACGGGAGACAAGTTTCCTATTAGGGAGTTGTAATAATCCATCTCGGGAGCCTCACACTCGCGAACGAATGCTGGCAACGCATCACTGTTAAGGAATTCGAGGTGATGGTCGTGGCGTGGCTTCCTTGCTTTTTTGATGGAGAGAAAAGGGAACTGTTGCGCCGAAATTTTTCTTTTGACTTGGTGATTCTGGCGCTAGGACGGATTGGGAATGGCGTGGAAGAGAATGTGAAGAGATTATTCATTGGCTAGAGATCTGGTGGTGTGGGGCGGGCTTTTTTGCACGTGATGGTGTTGAATTTGCTCTTTTCCAGGTATGAAGTGCCAGATACCAATCCACATTCCAATATTCTTCCTTTTGGAATACCAGAGAATCATTGCAGATAAATGTATATCTACGTGCCGATGTACTTTTCTTCCATATTAGTAATGGATGACTCGGATCCAAGATTGTTTGCTCAAACTTTCCCGCATCTCACCCTTTTTCTCATGTACCTCGACACGAACGAAACATATCAAATTTGCTTATAATATTTCGAGACAGTTTGGCAATTTCCTGGGAGGAATCACAGTTCTTGTATTAATGAGTGGCATGTGGTCTTACTTTAATTCAATCTTTGATTCGTCTGCGAGTATCTATACACCCAGCTGAGAGTGGGATGTCACGGGTGAGAACTATCAACGTACGATGATTAGGTTGCGCAGAAGAAATATACTCAGGGCAAGCTCATCGTGCGGAGAACCCGGTAGGTGGGAGGCTTGTTTCTTCTATCTTTCTTATCAGTTTCCGCAAGATACAGCAATCTGTCTATATCTTGTTCAGTTATCCAGACTTCACGATTTCTTCTTGCTTTCCATCATTTGTTCTTTCAGTTCGTTCTTCTTTCAGAAAGGCTTATTACAAGTTGAGAACTACATTTATCAACGTCTACAAATATGGCAGTCCTTCAGATCCCAGGATTGCTTACAAGCACCAGTAATCAAATAGCCCTCGGAGCAGCCAGTGTCATCCTCCTCCTCTATCTCATCTACCACGTGAGTTTCCCCCTCACCCCCAAAACCCCAAACTAACAAACCCAAGTTCACAACCTCAACCGACATCCCCTACATAAAAGGCATCCCTGAAATCCCCGGCGCCCTCCCCATTACAGGCCATCTCCTCGCATTAGGCGACGACCACGCAACAGTCTGCGAATCATGGTGGCGCAAATACAACACATCAGTCTTCCAAATCCGCTTAGGAAATACCCGTGCTGTAGTAGTAAACTCCTTCTCCGACGCAAAAAAGATGCTCCTAGGCCACCAATCCGCCCTCATCTCCCGTCCAACTCTCTACACCTTCCACGGAATAATTTCCAGCACCCAAGGTTTCACAATTGGGTCCTCGCCCTGGGATTCAAGTTGCAAAGCGAAACGTACCGCCGCCGGGGCAGCGTTAGGACGAGCAAAAATGAGGGATTATTATGATATGTTTGATTTGGAATCTTATTGTATCGTTCGAGATCTTGCGAAGGATGGTGGGGGAGGGGGAGAAATAAGTGTGAGGAAGTATATTCAGAGATATGCTTTGAATACTACGTTGACGCTTTGTTATGGGATACGGATGGATAGTGTTTATGATAGTATGTTGAGAGAGATTTTGGAGGTGGGGAGTGCGATTAGTTTGTTGAGGAGTGCGAGTGAGAATTTTCAGGATTATATTCCGGTTTTGAGATATTGTAAGTTTTCATTCTCTCTCCCGGCACAGTTCCGCTTCATTTTCTTTCAATTAAGAAACCTCTCTTGAA
Source organism: Hymenoscyphus salicellus (assembly GCA_001414355.1). NCBI lineage: Eukaryota > Fungi > Ascomycota > Leotiomycetes > Helotiales > Helotiaceae > Hymenoscyphus > Hymenoscyphus salicellus. The sequence continues at coordinate 5,625 of LLCD01000493.1, forward strand.
AAGAAATGAGGGAAACAAGCTCTAACAACCCCCGAAGTCCCAAACAATGAAAAGAACGCCCGCTCAAAAGACCTCCGCGACCGCCGAGACGCCTACCTAACCTCCCTCCTAAACCAAGTCCGAGAGATGATAAAGAAAGGAACAGACAAACCCTGCATCGCCTCCGCGATCCTGAAAGACCTCTCCACAAAACTCACAAACGTAGAAGTATCCTCCATCTGTCTCTCCCTCGTGTCCGGCGGGTTCGAAACCATTCCGGGAACCCTAACATCCTGCATCGGTTCCCTCTCTTCCCCCTCCGGTCAAATTTTCCAAGAGAAAGCTCATAGAGATATCATGAAGACCTATAGGGGAGATGTGAAAGCAGCGTGGCGAGGGAGTTTTCAGGAGAAGAGTGAGTATTTAAGTGCGATTGTTAAGGAGGCTTTGAGGTTTTATACTGTTAGTGCTATGAGTTTGCCGAGGAAGACTGTGGAGGATGTGCAATGGGAGGGAGCAAGAATACCGAGAGGAACGATGGTTTTGATAAATGCTCAGGCTGCTAATCATGGTTTGTTTTTTCTTCCATCCCATTCTCATATCACTATACCTACTCCCCTTTTCCTCCTTACTAACTCATTCAACAGATGTCGACCACTTCGGCCCAACAGCCTCCAAATTCAACCCGGACCGTTGGTTCTCCTCAGAATCCACATCAGACACCAAACCCGTCTCAGGCCCCCAACACTTCTCGTTCGGCGCCGGTTCCCGCGCTTGTTCAGGTCAAATCATCGCCACGAGATTGTTATACACAGCACTCCTCCGCATTATTTGTTCATACCGTATTGTAGCTTCCGAAACGGAGCCGCCGAATACTGATTATGTGGATTATAATCAGTTTAAGAGTGCGCTTGTTGCTATTCCACGCGATTTCAAGGTGAGGCTTATTCCTAGGGATGGTATCGATGGAATTCATGGTGAAGAAAAGGGGGATGGAATGGAGGGGAGTTTTGAGGAATGTCTTGAGGAGGCTAGGGAGAGGACAGAGGGGTATTATAGGGAGGATGCGGGGGTTGCTGTTTAGTTGAGCGAAAGGGGAAGGGAGAGGGGGTGTGTGATAGTGGTGGGTTGTGGAAAGTTTTGAGCGAGAAGGGAGAGCTCTATGTTGAAGTTCCTCTCCGGATTACCATGGTATAACAAGTTTAAATCAAACAAATATACCCCTTTCTTAATTTCACCTACTATCTTTTAATCCTACGTCTAGGCCTCGAAATCTGAGGCCTGAATACAATATCCTTATGCTCTCTTCCTTATTCTTCGAGCATCTATGACCCTTCTGCATTGAAACACTTTCCGCCTAATAGCCCCCTCGTATATAAAACCATAACACATAATCAACATCGCTCTTGAATGAATATATACTCCTGAGTGAATTATGTAAATTTCCAGAGCTAAAAAGTCCCCTTCTTGCTAACCAAAACACCAAAACTCGCCAACCAACCAAAAGAAAGACCAAATGATCAAAGAACAACTGCGCATTCGAATGTCTCAGAAAGAAAAGTCTAAAATCCTCAGTCTAAGGGAAAATGAGTCTTTCCAGAAAGCCTTAAACTATTTACTGTTCTAATGTCTGTATTTCTGCCCCGTAGATTTTTTGAGGTATTTAGGAATATCGACAGTACTATCACTTTCGACAATTTGGTGGGAAGTATCGACGAATTGTGATAATTCGGATACTCATTTACCTAAACGATCACCGTTTCACTACCTCAGTATCATAGAATTCCATATGTCCGACCATATTACTCGTTGTTTAGACGCGTGTCAGGGTATGATTCACGATAAGTTGCTTCCAAAACTTATCACGGAGTTCTCTCGCCATGTATGTTTCACGATAGAAGAAAAGTAGGTACTACAAAGAGTTCAACTTTGAATCACGTTCAAGTGAATTCTAAACACAATTGAAGAGTCCTTATCTCTAAAGTTAACTTCGCCCCTCTCATCCCACCTCCCTTATATAAATGGGTATTATAAAACTACAGAGCACTAGCACCTGATGAACATAATGCCACTAAATATCAACGTAGGCTTCTTCTCTTCGTTCCTCTGTTTCCGGAATAAGGACAAGTATAAAGAAATGACATTTCAAAGTTGTGACAAGCTCAGACGACACACTTTCAGCACCCTATATTCCAAATGGTAAATATACTAGAATCGACAGTGATAGATGTCGACAGTACTGGAAAAATTAACAGTAACAAAAGATTCGACACCCAACGTTTATTCAGACAATCGCTGACGGAACCCTTAGCAAATGATATAGGCACTTTCCCCCCTCCCACTGTTGCTGTCTTTTTCATCACCCAGCGCTCTAAATCTGAAAACGGAGACAAAGAAGCCACCATGGGCAGGAATTGGATTGGAGAAAAAGCTATGCAGGGACAAGGGGCTAGCTTACAGCTTTAAATGGAGTCGCGCTCTTCCCTTTGGCGTCGGCGACACTCAAGTTTTCAGTGAATTGTCTTGCCGCTCTGGTAGCTCATTTAGATCTCCTTATATTGTTTAAGCTCTTTAATCTGCAGTACCTTATTAGTCACCCAGAACCTCATCCTCCTAAGTACGCTCTTACCTTTACTTTGTCCTTCTTCAGTAGATAAACGCGAGCTGTTAAAAGTAATCACGTCGAGAGTGAGCGAGTCCTGACTTACGACGATACCCAAACCTTTCCTCTCAACAACTACACCACAAAGTTATTAACCGATCTGAACATATTTTCTTCGCCGTCGAAACTTATCCTACTGTCGATTTTCGAAGTATTGTCGAATTTTCATACACATTTCGGTATTAGTGTGGTAGGAAGTAGGAAAATGAGTGTCATACTATTTAAAATAGCACATCCCAGGAAGGCATGTTCTGAAAAAGGGACTCTACCAACAGAGATCCCACTCAACAGAAAATGTTGTGTAGACAGTCTATGTCATGCGTATCTGCCTCTACATGCCCAAGAGTCATGTAGATAAGTAAGTAAGTGGCGGTTGTTCCTAGAGTTAAAGTGTCTCAACCCTATCACTTCCCCGCAACGATCCATAAAAAGATATTATCCCACAAGATCCATGACAATCAAGATAATTGAGCGTAGTACAATAAGATACCTTCTAAAGAGCAAAATATGCACTACTAAAGTCATCTTGTAAGTCCTCTCCTCTCATCTGATTGTTCTACATCGTTACTCGCTGGAGCAACAATAAAAAAAAAAGTAGACATAACAGAAGCCTAGAGCCCCTCTACTCATTTCCACTCACCCATGTCACTTTCACAACCCCCGTCCCCCAATAACCCCAGCTTCAAACTCAACGCCAAGTCACGAAATCACTAAACAAACAACACACACAAGTGAATAATGGCAGCCTTTCTCATTTCTATGCCTATCTACGCTACAAAGAAAAAGACCATGCTTCCCTGCCTTCCCGGCCATCCATGCCCAGCCATGTCTTCCTCCCCTGCCCGCCATGCACATCCCCACCAGGGAACCTCCAATCCCAAGCCTGGATCCAAGGACAAAACACCCCGAAGGAATGCCCAAAGACCAGAAAATCACGTCGTTCGTTTCAAATCCAAGAAGGTAGCTAGCTCTCTAAAAAGAAGTATTCCACCAACTCGATCCCACCATATTGAAGAAGAAAAAAACCATCCCCAAATGCGCACAGGCAGGCAGGCAGGCCAGGCAAATGAAAACGAGAGAAAGCCACCAAGTAGAAAAACAAACAAAACAAGAGTCCGCTAAAATGCCGCTAAACACCCCAAACGATGACGAGAGACTTCGAAAAAAAAAAAAATGAATACGCCAGACCAGCCCAGCCCCCCGGGTATTCATAGTAGGGCCCCTGGATGCATAGAGTAAAAACACCGTGTTGTGTGTCCCATTAAAGAAGATTCGTTGAATGCAGCGCTTTGTGTGTCGAAACGCCGGAGGAAAAAGGATAAAAATTTATGTCTTCCGTTCTTCGAAGACTCATCCCCGCCCAATGCTCAGTCATTATTTTTGATGTGATCCCCGGAAAACATTTGTACAAGGAGAGAGAAATAGTTATGCGGAAGAGAGGCTGTTGTGGCATACAAGAAGCTTCCGAGGTGATGTCGATGAAGGAGGAGTAAATGGCCCATAATTCGACTGAAGCACAGCTTCAAGTGTCGAGGTATCGATATTTCCGTTACTAATAAAAAACCCAATCCAGTCAATGTCGTAGAAACACCCAAATTCAATAACCAAGTTGACTATAAGATCCTCACATTCCGCCGAACGAGTTCTGTTTTGGTCTCGCAGCTGGAGATGATGGACGGAGCAAAGATCCAATCGGAATTTGGGTACTCGCAGAGACGTGAGAATTTGGCTGCTGGTTGGTGAATCTGCTCAATGGATAGGCAAACTGTTGTTGGTATGGCGTTTGCTGATTATGGTAGTTGCTTAGAGGGCGAGGAAGAACGTTACCCATGTGAGGAAACATGAAATTATTATTGTGGGCGAGGGTATTGCCCAGCGATGCCGACGACGATGCGGAATAGCCGAAACCGAGAGAGTTGCCATAGGCATTGGTGTAATTAAGAAGGGATGGTCCAGTCCTCCCATTCTGAGTAGGTTGGCGCATATTATTAGGTTGTCGGAAATTTTGTTGGAGATGCCCAGGGAAGGGTTGCAAGTTTGGTTGTTGCTGGCTGGAGGAATTGTTCATACTTGGCGGCATCTGAATATTGTCAAATTCCATCTCATCGGCAGCGCTGATGTCATCATCCGCCCCATCAAGCTGCGTAATCGATTTCGCGGCTGGTGAGTCGACTGGATTCATGTCCCGATCCTTCCAAGCACTGTCAATCTTTGGCTTCAAGGCTCGCCATCCACGCTCTGACCCAGGATCACGGTAGATACGGCAAGCAGCTTTGAAAGGTGCTGTCTTTCTGACAAATTCGATGGGAATGTGTTCAAGTTCCTCAGTGGCACGTCGAGAGAATAGATTGAAACGAGCCTTTCTGTTTTCATCGTTTGGTTTTCGATCCTGGTCTCGTTTGTGTCTTACTGCCTGTTCGATCTTTTGCACTCTCTCCATGTGTTTATCATTGATAGCCTTCTTGTCAGCAAAGAAAGTACTTCGCTTTTCCTCCAATCCATCCATCAATTCCTTGTGGATTTGCGCTGCGGCTGCTGCTTCTGAAGGAGTATGTAGTGGGTTAGGAACATATGGAGCGGGGGTAAGGGCCTCGAACTCCTCAATGATTTTCTCGACGTCAGACTCCAAATAACACTTGTAAAGCCTTGGGGGTCCACGAGATCGAACCTCCACCTCTTCAGTGTAATCATGAGGCTTGATGAAAGAATCGTGAACTGCCGCTGGAATTGACTCGAGCATCTTTACGACAACATTACGGCCGAACTGGTTTTGCTTTTGCTTGATGACGCGATCTTCTCGAATGACACTCTTCTCGAAGCAGGATGCACACCATCTCTTAGCCCAGGACCAGTATGCTCTGGATGCCTTCTTGTTGGTGCAGCCAACAGTCTGGCAGCCTTTACCACCAAGAAGATCACTGTAATGTCTTTCAGTCATGCCCGGGGGAGGTGGAGGCATGTCCCAGCCATAGTTCTCCTTTCTGCAGTTAACGAAAATGGAATCGAACTTGTCAACGATCTCTTTGAAAGGTCTGCAAACGAGGCGAGCCTTTTTGAGGAACGATGGTGGAGTAAATTCAAAGATTCGCATCCAAATGTCTTGACCAATTCGCTCTCTTGCCTGTGTTGTGTTAAAAAAGAATTTCAAGTGAATATTGTAAGTGAACTTACGGATTCAGGTTTGGGCTCCTTTTTGGAAACCCGTCCCTTTTTATCCAGCTTAGCACGCTTTTCACCTGAAACCTCATCCGCGTTCTTGCGCTTCTTTGCAACCATGTCATTAGATGGATTCTGCAATGTCGTGATGCGGAAGTTTGAGGAGGTAAGATCGAAAGTTTTGGAGAAAAACTCGGTGCTTGGAGTCTGAGCCGTGGGCCGCTGAATGACCGAATTGATGGGATTTGCTGTATTTGCAGAATCGGTGTTTCGTTTGCCCATCGTGGATTGCTGATCTTGAGAAACCGAGTTGGGTTTCGTTCCTTGACTGGCCAGGAAATGTGAGAAGTTTGCAGGAAAGTTAGGTATTGTGGTGTTGGTGCTTGCGCTAGCATTGTTGGGCGACTTGTTCGTTTGGTCCACTGGCTTGTTGACGGGGAGGAAGCTCTTGATATTTTGGTATTGTTGGTTAAGCGTATGGCTAGTCGGTTGTGACGTATGTACAAGAGAAGGAAGTTTAGGGCAACTCGCTAAAGCTGAATTTGATTGTAAAGGTGAAGTTCGTTCCATCGGCGGCAGATCAAGCTGCGGAAGCTGAATTGAAGCGGCGAATTGGCTTGTACTAGAAGACGGCAGGAAAGCTGAGGTCGGAGATGGAAGGTGTGGTAGACTGTGGTTGTTAGATCTTGACGGTATCGTAGAGTTGCGGGCTTGTTGTAAAGATGAAGTTGAAGGCGTATTGCAACTCTGAAGGGTCAAAGGATTATTTTGCGAGTTTGAGAAGTTCAAGGATGTTTGTGGTTCTGCAGAGGAGGGGCGGGTGAGGACAGAAAACTGCGGGCTCGGTGACAGCTGTTTGTTGGATGTAAGATGGGAGGTTTGATTTCGGTAGAGGGATTGTGAGTTGGAGGAGGCAGTTGAGGTGTATGGCATTACGGCTTGATTTAATATTAGCGTGAGTTCACTTTTCAAAACCACGGCAGCTTCACTGATTTCGCAGATTGACTGCCTCGGCTGAGTGCATAGCAATATGTCCATACCTGCTTCTTTCGACCCACCGCCTCGCAGCGAAGGCGGTGGGAATAGTTCACCAGCGCGGAGTGTATGATTATTTCCCCTCCCTCTTCCAGCTTGTATTTCTCTAAACTCCCACAACTCCTGCAACTGATTCACGACCTCTGGATTCGACCCGAATATTGGACGGCCTCGCTGGGCAGGTTGGTATTCCGAGGGGGACATGACGCTGCCGTCGATATTTATGCCAATGCAGGGCAGGAGGGATTTCAGGTATTCGCTGGCAATCTGACGACCCGAGACATGTGTGAACTCGAATACTGGTTCAACGATCCTCGACGATGCACCCGACTCCAGCGGTGCTTCCGAGGAGCGGTCATCATGGGCCATGGGGAATAAGGGCGGTCGACAGTCGCTACTCTCTCGAGGAGGTGACGGCTGAAGACGTGGTGGAATTCGGTGATCGTGGCCAACCCCACCAGGGACTTGACGTCAAGGATGGAAGTCGCTCATAGGAATTTGGGCCGGCGGGAGCGATAATTACGACTATGCGCAGCGATGAGGGCTAGGAGGCAGAGGGTCGCGATGGGCTCGTGGGTGTTTACGGTGGGTGTTGGGCTGGTTTTGTTTGTGGGAGGAGGATTGTGTTCTTGGGTGGAAGTAAGGTGAGGGAGGCTTCTTCCTTTCGGCTCCAGGGCAAATGTGTCTCTTGTCACGGCCACAGCAGTCTAGCCCCCCTTTGCACCAGCCGAGAGTGGAAAAGGACGGTACAAGTAGGTCAAAGGTCAAAGTGGTGGTGAATGCGGGTGGATGAGTGCAGAGTGCAGCAGTTAGTACCGGGTTCCGGTCTGGGAGGCAAGGAAAAGAAGGAAAATGGAAGGAAAATTCCTAGGAGGACTTGAGGAGAATTCAGGGTGGCTAATAGTGCTAGCAAGAATGGCTATCTTTGGAATCGCTTCGGGGTTCATTTAGCGTGGGTCTGGTCAAATTGGCTGTCCTGCGCAGAAGGGTCAGTTTTTTTCTTTGTGCCTTGCACGGTTGCTAAAATGTTGCTTCCAGGCCCCAGATCCAGGCGAGGGTTTCGTTTTCTCAGACGTGGGCGAATAAATGCACCATCGACGCATCCGGCTTTTTGCAACACAGCCAGACAGGAAAAGCACCTCTCTGCTGGACCCCTTCGTTGCGCCGTCGATGGATTGGAGGTCTTGCATTCCTGATGATCGGCTGACTAGGTCTCTCGGCCCTTTGCTCAAAACCATTGAACCACCAGAACCAGCTTGGCGATGTGCCTCAGATATGCCTGTACGAGTAGCAACACCCTGAAGGGAAAAAGCACCTGCACCGGTGGCCGAGTAGGTTTCCGGGGGCAGAGTTGTCTACCACATTCTACCACACTACCCTAAAAGCACCCAAAGGAAGCCATCAGGACCCAAGAGAGCTGGAGCTGGTTCTTACTTGTGGCTTGTGCAACTGAGAAGGTGGTGATCCAGTGGTGATCCATGGAATTCCGTACTATTGATTTCTCACGTGCAGACGCCGTTTGGGAAGATGAGGCGTGCCAACATGACGGTCAAGTGATCAGTTTGGGGAAGGAAAATACCTGATTTCTTGTCCGTTTTCTGTCTGGCGAGAGCCAAGTTCTGCGTTTATTGCGTCTGTTTATACTGTATGATTTGGGCTTCATCTGAGAGTCATGGACCGGAATTTCCTATTCGGAAACAAACAGACCAGAGAACTCAAGCACTCGTGCAGGTGGCGAGTGCTTCTCGAGTAATGAGATGCCGTTTTCCCGGTTTGAATTGAAGCAGCACAAGGCAGGAAAGATATAAAATACCAACATTATATCATGATGCTCTGATATGGTAATTATTGTGTCATCGAGTATTTCCTACAAATCTGTTTTCCGAACCTGAAAAGAAGTTGGAGGAATCGGGAGCAAACAAACAGGAGAAAACGTGACCATCCCGTGACCCCTACCGAAACCAACATTTCCAACAGTTAGTCAAGCAACCACCAAGATGACACACATACCCTGAAACATATCACAAACTTCCACTCCTCTTCGTCTTCACAAAAAACCCTTCCAAACTCAATTTGGTGGAAATCGTGAGACTCACTCTCATGCAAGCACCCCCCTGAACCGTCCTCCCCGCATTCCAGCCCTTTCTAAGCATTTCCTCAACACCAATCACAAGAGATCTATGGTCACGCCTCTTCCTTCGGCATGCTTTGCCCGAGCCGAAATATTGCCCCCTGGACTGGATTCCAAGGATATTCAACACCCATTGTCTCCACTATCGCGAAGTCGGAAGGAAAATTGTGGGAGTCACTGGAAAAAATACGTATTTTGACAAGTGCTGAGTCTTTTAGTATCCGAGATTTGATGAGATATCTGACTCATACGGACCGAGAGCCTGTTGATGGATAGGATAACCTATTGCTTCTTTGCCTACTGCAAGGCCACATTTGTAATCCAGAAGAAACATCGAGGTTACCGAATGAGTAGTACACTTGCTCAACGCACCCCCAGAAATAACGGCGAATTGCAATGTAAGTTCTCAAAACGCATCTAGTTTTTGATATTCCCGTCTCTAAATCTAATCACCATCAACAGCTGCAGCACACAAAAAAAACCCGCGGTCTAGTTCCCAGCTAGCCTTGTACCTCGGTGCAAGAAGTGGGGAAACCATGCCGACTCAGGACAAACACTGCGGGGGAGACAAGGGATCAAGACCTTGAAAAGATCCACACTCCTCCACAGGAGCTCTCGAAATGCTTGCCTCTATGAGAAGAATAGGGCACTAGCTAGTCCGGCAACGGCCTATGGGTGTGGTTACCATTACAGCAATGGGGATTTCTCAGCTGTGGTTTCTCCAGCTACTTAAGACCCTGTCGTGCCCTGCTAAATAATCTGGGATTGGACCTACGTACAGTTGCATTTGCATTTTCTTGTTGTTTATCCTAAGTCCGAGGCACCAGTCATCTTGTTTCCAGCTCGGTGTCGCCGTGAGACGGATTTTGATTTTTGATATTACAGTACTGAAGTTTTTATCAAGATAAAACTGTCAAAGATCGGCAGAGCTGGACAAGAAGCTTGAACGAGCTCAGACAAAGTCAGAGACGTGAAGATGTTTGGATTCGGGGAAAAGAGTAAGTCTTCTACAAGCTCATTCTCCAGAAACCATCTACCCCTCTTTCAAACCCCCTTACTAATTCTGTATACCAGAAGAAAAATCCCACGTGCCATCACCTACAGCATCAGACATTGAAGCGGACACAGCAGGCATAAAAAACGAAGCCAACAACTTCTATGACCCCAATCTGCCCAACCAAAATGGCACCCTCGAACACGATGAACTCAACATCGTCTGTCCGCCACATACCACCGAAAAAGCCCTCATGACAAAAATCGACTTCAGAGTAATCCCCTTCCTCTGCATCCTCTACCTCCTCGCCTTCCTCGACCGCGTAAACATCGCCAACGCGCGCTCCTTCGGTCTCGCAGCGGATCTAAAGCTCAAAGCAGTAGAATACAACACCGCGCTAACCATATTCTTCGTCCCCTACATAATTTTTGAGATCCCCTCCAATGTGCTCTTAAAAAAGTTCTCGCCGAGGATATGGCTTTCGGGATGTATGTTCATGTTCGGGCTCGTCTCCGTATGTCAAGGACTCGTCTCCTCCTATGGAGGATTACTGGTTACTAGATTTTTTCTGGGAGTCTTCGAGGCGGGCATGTTTCCAGGATGTTTCTATCTCATTGGGATGTGGTATAAACGCTCGGAAGCTCAACGTCGATACTCCTTCTTCTTCTCTTCCACCACGTTAGCCGGTGCATTCGGTGGTCTCCTCGCCTCAGCAATCGGAAAGATGGATGGGATTAGAAACTACCACGGTTGGCGCTGGATTTTCATCCTTGAAGGCATACTTACCTCCGTCGTTGCCCTTATATTTTTCTTCTTCATTCCCTCTTTTCCCGAGGACGCAACATGGCTCACCCCCGACGAACGAGAATACGTCAAAGCCCGTCTACAAGCCGACCAAGGACGATCCGCTGCGGAAAGAAAAATCACGGCGAGAGATGTCGGAAGGGTATTCAAGGATTTCAAGGTGTGGTTGGGGGGCTTGATGTATTTCGGAATGATTGTTCCTGCATATGGATATGCCTTCTTTGCGCCGGCGATTATTACGACGTATAAGTATTCGCCTGTGCAAACACAGCTTCATTCCGTCCCACCATGGGCTTGTGCCTTCGCATTCGCAATGATATTAGCCTTCGCCTCAGATTTCACACGCCACCGCTTCCTCTTCACAATAATACCAATCTTGGTCTCCATGTCAGGCTTCATCATCCTCCTAACAGTCCACCACACCACAAGCGTCCAATACGCAGGTCTCTTCCTCGTCGCAATGGGTGCTTACTCCGCTATGCCCGTGATAGTATGTTGGTTCAACATGAATCTCGGGGGACACCATCGTCGCTCCGTTGGCTCCGCATGGCAGGTAGGCTTCGGAAATGTAGGCGGGATTATCGCTACTTATGCCTTTTTACCGAAAGATGCGCCGGAGTATAGGAGGGGGTATGGGATTTGTCTTGGGTTCTTGTGTTTGAGTGCTTTTGCGTGTTGCGCGTATGGTGCTGCTGTTGCGTGGGAGAATCGGAGGAGGGATAGGGCGACTGTGGATGTTGGGTTGACAGAGTGGGAGAAGACCGAGTTGGGGGATATGAGTCCTGATTATCGGTATCTTTTGTAGGAGGTTAGAGAGGATATGGGAAGGGAAAGGGAAGGAGAAGGGTTAGAAAAGTTTTTGTTTTGTTGTCTTAGCGATATCTCATGACGGAAGCGTTACGATTAAATAATGACATATTGTTTATTCGAAAGTTCCTCTGTGGTATTTTTCTCTCCGATTGTTGTTCATTGAAACTAAATCTCTTCCTTGGTATATGAGAGAGTTCACTGATTGTACTTTGGAATGCCTCTCTCTTGCTTTAGTCAATTAGTGAAGTAGTTGACAAGCGATAGACATTAAAAGTAATAGTAAATAGAGGCTCGTACCTGCCGCTCTAGCTCGTTATTCTAACCTTGTAGGAAAATAGATATTCAGGATTTCAAACACCGAGACATATTGAATTATCCCCATTATCTAGGGTAATTACTTTGAATTACCCTAGAACGTTGGAACAACAGCTAAGTAGGTAGGTGCGAACCTCTATCTACTGCCGCTTTTATTGTCCATAGGAAGGTTGAGTTATAGTTCAAGTCACTCACAATTTTAACTCACCGGGACCTAGAATATATAGTCGTAAACTTGACCGTACATATAAAAGTAAGAATATGCTTTCTAGATAGAACTTTCAATGATAATGATTTCTTACCGTTTAAATGGCAGCATCCATTCTCATAAAATTTCTTCTCGTTCTACCTTTCTCTCTCTAGAATTGCAAGATCTAGGAAGACCGCTTCACTAAGTCCACTTACGAATTTTCCAAATTCCTAAAGATATTGGTTGTATTTCACGTACTTCCTCGGCATAGATA
>LLCD01000494.1:0-17973 GCA_001414355.1 Hymenoscyphus salicellus
AGCGTAGTCTCTCGTTGGCTCGTAGTTTCGCTCCTCACTCTGTCTGGCACTGCATTCCTCGTTAATGCCTCAGTGCTCGCGTCCGTCCGTCCACCTGTGGTTTTTACGTTCGACTTGTATTTAGTCTTTTTTGTGGAGGTAATTTGATGGAGGGGGAGGGAATTTTTTGAGGGTGGAATATATATATACCTAGTTTTATATTTGTTATATATATATTTTAGACTCACTGTTACTTCTTTTTCTCGCTCTTTGAACTTTGTCTTTGCAAGGCAGAATACCATGTCGGTGAACAACCTGGTGGTAGCTGTCTCAATCCGTCTCTGCCAGGTCTTGCAATCCGTACGCAAGAGACCAGTCTCTTACTTGGCCTTCGAAAGCGCTTGGTGGGTCTAATGAGTCTGGAATTTCGAAAATTGTCCAAACTTTGTCATCATGATTTCCTACTCACGTTTTCCGCAGCTCAATTTCCGGCCAGACTTCTGTGTCGAGCTGGAGCCTGCAAGCATTGCACCCTCCGCCACTTTCGTTGAGATGCATCACGATTAGTCTTGGAAAGTAGCTGCAATGAAAGTCGAAGTCGAGATATAAATAGAACTTGAATGCCTTGTGGAAATTCTGGCAATAGCTCGCTATCGTACTGAAGGATGATGTTTGCTTTTTTTTGTGATAGGGTTAGGGGCTGATACCGGCTTTGTTGTGTCTCTTTTGTTGGGATGGGAGAGTTCTAACAGTAGTACTACTAACTCTAAACTGATTGGTTTATTTAAAGGGGCTTCAGTCGTGGCACAAGTCTTACCGAAACTGAATTGGTATGACAGATGTCGAGGTAGCCTAACTCCTTTCAATCCAAAAACTTCCACTCGCCCACTGTCTTTTATTAGAAATGGCTTCCTGCAACCAGCACGTCTATGATGACCTTTTAAATCTTTCGCTCAGGCTTTTTCGCCTGGAGAAGACAGGCTCTGGTGAGCTCAGCATCCAGCTCTCAACTTATGCGATCGACAAAGATTTGCCAGACTATATCGCATTGTCATATACTTGGGAGCCGCGGTTCCCACTGCACGTTGTGCAAGTCCACGACGGAGAGCTCAGCATTGGACATAATCTTTGGGAAGTTCTGTGGAGGCTAATTCCACTCAGCGAGACCTTCTTTTGGGCCGATCGAGTTTGCATCAACCAACAAAGGAAACATGAGCTTAATCATCAGGTGGGACTCATAGATCAAATCCACCATCTTGTAATGACGATCCTTATCTAGCTTTGTAGCGCTGATCGAAGCAGCGACGGCGCGATGCAATTAATCTCATACATCGCGGCTGGGAATTGTGATCGTCCAAGCGACTTGTGCAGATGTAAGTAAATCGAGCGTATGGATGATGTTGCAGAATACACTTGTCAATACCATTTCGACTCGATTGGATATTATCCATGGGGCCAAGTTGCACCCGGAATCAAGTCTTCAATAGAAACATCGATCAGAGAGCTGTTTCAAAGACGATATTGGTCACGCGTTTGGGTCATACAAGAGATCATGTTTGCTAGAAATGTTCTCATTAAATGCAGCAATTGGACAATTCAAGTGAGAATGCTGACATGAGTAACGAAAAGGGGAAACCCCGCCTAAAGCTTATGGTTTTTATAAAGTAACCAATTACCTGGGCGCATCTCCGGTTGTTTTTTAGCTGGACTACACATCCGAGAGAGCGTTCATTCACGATGTACAGAATGGCTTTGATTCGCACCGAATCCTATCCACCCTCTTTCCGTACTATCATCCAAATAAAAGAAGTCTGGGGAATCAAGGAAATATGGACTTCTGCAACCCAGGACCTACTCGACCTCCTTAAAATATGCCACAAATTCTAGTGTAAGCTCAAAGTTGGCAGAATTTATGGTCTTTTAGGTCTTGTACACATAATAGAACGACTTGAGGTAGACTATAGCCTAACACCGTTCAAGCCCTTCGTCGCAGTGCTTCATCGAGTCGTCAAAAACCCACTGGAAGATAAATGGCAAAAGTTTGGCTGGAAGTTATGGCAAGCGTTGGAAAGCAGTGATTCCGGTAATACTTATAACCAGGCTCTTATCATGGCGTTTCCGGGGCTCATTAATTTGTGTACGGAATTCTACCTTGGAAAATAGTGTCTCTTTAAAGAAAAAGCAAAAAAGTAGTTACCTAATCTTTTTAGTAAGAAGGAAATCCCTATTACCATTGAAATACCAGGCTTTTTCGGCTTATATCTATATATTATTTTATTGGGTTGGAAGGTATTGGGTGCTGAAGGTCATGGAGAATTGATTGATTTGTGTAGGTAGTCTAGCTAGGTCTATATATAATGAGTGAATGCTGACAAATGAGTGTATTACGCCATGGTAGCGCTTTGAACAAGTGATACGGAAGGAGCAATACGGAACGAGTAATACAAAATGAGTGATACAAAACAAGTGATCATACTAGTGATCATACAACTGATCAAGATAGCAGATCATATAGTAGATCAATGTGGGGATAGATGATGGAGAAAGCAGTAGATCAAATGCGGATATATATATATGGATCCAGCACAACATATTTCTATTTATAAACTACTCGAGTACACTCGAGTAGTTGAGTAGTTTGTTAATACACTGGAGAGGAGAAGTTCTCTCCTTCCACGTAACAGTATCTTCTTCATTCTAGATGTCCTACCTGTCACTTTAAAACCTAAACTTGTCTTCTTCTTAGACCCCCTAGAAGTGGTATATTAAATGATAAAAAGTTGATTATTTACAAAGATGACTTTGCTATGTGTATCTTTCCTACAGATAAGTTTCGCATCAAATGAAATTTAGTTCCTCCCTTCGAAGTAAATGAAGAATTCGCGCTGACTATGTTGAATTGATACTATATTTGGCGGCTAGAGCACTTCCCATAGTTTTTCCATCACTCACAAGCATGAAATCAAACGTGAAGGCTGCTTCCAATTTCGGTTATGTCTTTATCATCTAAAACAGGAGTCTAAATGAGGTTGCCAAAGGTAAATACTACTGGGGAAATATCTGTAATCTTGACAATTCAAACTTCAGGTACCCGCAGTACTAACCATGGATGGCTATGCTATGGGACAAAACGGTATCCCCCCTCGAAACGTGATTTCCAAAAATTGAAATATTCCACATAAACAGTGGACCCCCCTTGGGCAACTGCAAAAGTTGTAGAAACATGGTGTTTTAAGACGCCACTGCTAGGCAAGGTAAACTGGAATTTATTACCTCCACTTGACATATGATCGAGAGATTTTCGAAAGTGTAAATATTTGTTACCCGGGGCTAACAAAACGAGCCCCTTTCGGGAACACAAGATAGGAAAATCATACTATCCGATATTACCAAGTTCATGATTTATCATCAACCATACCCATTCTATTTTACGAAGTACTCACCATCAGGCAGCAACAAAAACGAAAAAACTTCGAGAAACCCCTCAAAACCAACAAGAATAATTTTCCCACCATACAAAACCCCATATATACACACAATGACACCTCCGAGAATACGAGATAACCCATATCTCCCAAGCAAAACCCCATCCGCGTTTGCCGCCAGAAATACCCAAAGTACCATTTTGAGCCTCGCAAGTACCCATAATCCGTGCGTAAATAATGGCATGGTAGCGAAAAGATCGTTGCATCAAACATTTGCTGCACATTTCCCATGCATGTCCTACTTCGTCAAGACCCATTGGCATGGTGCGCAGAAAAAGTTGGTCGCACCAGTGAAAAGAGGAATTTCATTCGGTGCCGCCAACAAATCCCAAGCCAACAGAAAGATGGGAAAGCCCGTCATTTGCATCAAGCCACCAACAACACCAACAGGTAACCATTTCGGATGGGCCCTATGGCCCTATGGCCATAATTGCGCAATCGTAACTTACCCCATTGGTACGAAAAGAATGCGAGTAACAATCGGTCGTACCCGGGAAAACCAACAAAACACAAAAATTCGTCAAGCAAGACATCAGACGAACCATAAACAGCTTTAGGCAAATGAAAATGGCAGTTTGAAGCCCTCCAGAAATCAAAACTCACTATCAATCAATATTCGTCCGTACTTTACCTCCGTACACCCCAACCCCAACATCGTACTCTCCGTACTCCGTATCTATCTCGTACATCTCCTCAATTTCTCAAACCCCTCAAAAAGATCAATGGTCAATGCGGGAAAACGGAAAGAGCAGAGCCACGGAAAACTACCCCCTGTTTCGTCGTCATCCATCATGCTGGATTTCCCGTGAGACCCCTTGTCTGCCGCCCTGCGCGGCTATTGCCAAAGAAAAGAATTATGACAACAGTGCATTATTCACATTAAACTAGTATACACTGGCCCGTGCCATTCAAGTAAAGTTATGAGACGAGGGGGTTCGATAAGTACAGTAGATTTAATCTATTCAACGTGCACATCATTCCCATTGTACCCCTGCCTCTCCGAAAACACCACCATTCCCCACCCCGTCGCTCCCGATTTTATATTGATCCACCATCCCAAAAGGGGAGAGCTTGCGAAAGCTTTGTTCAAGAAGCAAAGAAGGAAAAGAAACTTCGGCTCTCAGCGGGGGGGGGGGGGTATCCATAAAGAGAGGGCCTTTTCCCCCTGTGGTGTGATCTTCCTCGACCACCATGCTGCCCATTCCCTGTGGGGCCCTTTGTGGGAGCTTGTGTACGGGGGTACAAAAGGAACTGTGCCACCGTGGGCATTGAGGATGACAGTGACAGTGCCGCTACAGATCCTCGATCCACAACGTGGCATCGCGGCGGCCCGGGCAAACTGTTGACCCAAGAACGTGCCGGGGGAAAAGAAAGTTGGAATCGGCATTCTTTCCCGTGAATTTCAATTGTCCACATGCGTCGACGACATGGCTGAAGAGCCGTGATATCTCCAACACAGACCTGTCCCTGTCGTCGCCTGGGGTGTTGAGTAACGTGGGAAAAGCCACTGAAGGAGTGAGAATTGCAGAAGGGAAAGTATTCTCAGGAGGTGGCTGATTAATACGCAATAACGAACAACGAACTTCCAGCTGTCTTCGTTTGTCTTTCCAACTGGCGATCGGGTGAGATGAAGAGGCACCTTGCCCTTCTCCAGCGGTTCAAGAATCGAGACGGGACATGAAAGCAAGAGCGTGTATGGACGGATAAACTCCGATCAAAGTCTAGGGACGGTAAGTTACTGTATGGAATTCTTAAAAGGCAGTCAGAAACCATGTGTCGTCGTCGCGTTGTGCTGTCCCTAAAGTTCGTGTATGCATGCGGTCATCAAGTAACCATCCTCCTCACGGCCATCTGGATTCTGCGGAGTTTTCTCTTTGCCTAACGAAACATCGTGACCAACACCAACACCAACCAACACAAAAAATCGGCCGACCAAGACCGAAAAATTTCAATCCATTTTTCATCCAAGGCAGGTGGTGTTGTGTTGTCAATAATGAGACTCTGAAAGAACCTAGAATTTAGATACTCCGTTCCCCATCTGGTTCCGCGCAGGGTGGAATAAAAACCGTCGTACACGTCGTATTGGCCATTGGCGCCAGAAGAGAGCGAATCACGGCAATTCCTTGACCCCTCGCCCACTTTCCCTCGGTAGTGCTCGCCGGTACCCCAGGCGTTACAAAAGACCATGCCTGTGGTGCGCTACAGTCGCATCCAGTGGATCATCACCTACTTCGAGGAATAATAGACGAGAATATTCGAGATGCCTTCGTTAGAACCTTTTTTCCTTGTTACCCTACTTTACAAAAGTCAGAACTTTAATACTTTAATCGTTGCGAAATGAACAAGAGTAATAAAAACTCATCAGGACAATATGATGGCAATTATCCGATTCGATTGGGGAAAATACAGATGCCGCGCGCAAGATTCGGCTTGCATTTGCAGTGGTGTAGGCGAATGGCGTATGGAAATGGCAGTTGTGAATTTCCTTGAACAATCAAATTTACCCATTATCCGGGAATACTGCGAAAATCATATTCGGTTCAGGATATAGCGTCTATTCTTAGGATTCCTTGCATGCGGCGAGAAATCGGCAGGCAGGGACTTGCTTCGTAAGTAAGCCAATAAGAGGTGATCTGGGCTTACTCCGCACAATGCTTCTGCAGCGAAACTTGTTGGTTGGCTGCCTTGGTTTATAGGCTCGAGGAAAGCGGAATGGATAGCGCGGCTGAAGAATATCTGGTTTGAAGATTATATTGATAAGGTTAGGAAAGGCGTTCGGGGCTGGGATCGTTAGAGAATCGGGATTATGCCATCGAATCCGAAACATTAAAGATTAGGACGAGTATAAATTGTACAACTGGTTGTAACATATTGAATATTGAAGGGTCATAGCCAACTGCGAGCGGGGACGGACCGTTGTGGGATGCTAGATATGGACATCTGTAGTTTTAATTCGGAAAGCCACTTGGCCCAGAGTTCATAATTTTCAACCGTTGAGCCGCCCTTGTAGATGTATCTGCCGGTGCATCAAATGTTGGACCGTTGTGCCGCTGGGAGCATTCGTTGGTTGGCATGAAAAGAAATGGGAAAAACAATAAAAAACTGCGGTGATAAAAACAAGCGAAAGGATGGTTTGAGGTTGATGTCCGGTAGTGCGAATATGACAACATGAGGAAGAAATGTGACAGATCAGACTCCCGCCGCAGACTCTGACATTCGAATCTCCTATCGGTCTTGTGAACAGGCTTATCCTTCTCGTCAGGAGGATTTTTTGTGATCAAGCATCGATTTTCTTTCCAGGTTGAACCTTTGAAGCAAGCACGAGGCTTCGTTTTGTGATTCTGGAAAGGGATCCCATTGTTTCTTCCAAATACCTCATGTCAGGATTCCCAGCAGAGCGTTTAAGGCAGCGGTAGTTATTTTCCTTGTGCCGGTTTGCTCGGCAAGCTGCTCCGTCGGCACCAAAGTTTTAGGGTTGTTCTCTGGGGCATTCTGGCATTTACGCTTTTTTCCTTTTGGCACCCGAACAACCAGGCGGCATATTTACCAGACTTGGACTGGTTCAACTCTGGTTGATGACTAGACTTGGCACACGGAATGGCAGGGTGCCATATGTTTTCTGACGCTTGTTCCTGCAGAGAAGAGGCGTGGTTCGAGAGCCCGCCGAGTCTTCCGACTCCTGTTGGCCTGGAGAGAGCTAGGGCAAACCTTGGCTCGGTAAGTATATTCTCCTAATCAACGGCATCTGGATCGGGACGGCGAAGGCGGATTGCGAAACGTTGGAAATGGCGATCTTATCGATAACGATGCTCATCGAGCGCCTCTCAACTGGGGTGAGATGTTCGAGTTGAGTTTGAGAAGATGTGATTTGGTAAATGGATTCCTTTGGGAGATGTTTTGTTTGCTGTGGAGAGTACCTCATCCTCCTCTATGAATACACCGTCCGCGGGCAACGTCCATGTTGTTCCTGGTCTGTCCCGCTGGACTGCACGGGCGGGCGATCTATCGTTGGCCGTCTGCAGTAGCAGGTGGTGGTGTTGTACGGAGTATTGTTTGAATGCTGCTGGAAGAAGAGTACTGCCGTGGCGCCTTTGCATTGGATTCCCATCTTCAAACAGCCGCCTGCGGGAATTTTTTTGATTTTGATCTTATCTACGGAGAGGGATGACCGATGCGACGAAAGATGCGAATGCTCCCAGGATAATGGTGTAAAGTTTTGGCGATGTCAAAAATGGAAGGGATATGGTTGCACGAAGAGATGAGATGAGTTGCTGCCTTGATTTGTGCCTTGTGACTAAGGCTGCTACAGAGATGAGACCTGCGCACCTGTGGTTCTCAAGTGGAGAATTCTGAAGAGAGGGTCGACTCGTAACAGTCAACACCACCACCTGCACCCACCAACCACTGAGAGAAGATCGAACACACTGAATAGTGCCCGAAAAATGCACCGATGTAAGCAGGTACGGACTCATTTTATCTTGAAAGAGTCCACATTTGGCATCAAGTCCCTGGAGTCGACCCGATTGAGTATCCCGAGAGGTGTCGAAAGGTCGAAAGATTGGAAAGGTACTCGCTGGCAATATCAAGACTTTTGTGAGGCCATCGCCATACCTGTATAAGATCTCAAAATGGCTAAGGAATACGGATGGCCTCTTCTCCTTCGCCATCGCGACGCCACTCCCACTACCACCCCAAGCTTGGTGAGTTGTATGCTGCGGTGTTACGGTCCACCAATACAGACATCCGCATCCAAGTTGATGCAAGAGCGGATTCCAAAACTACCAGTATCACCAGTATTACCTCCGACGTTTGTCTGAGGCGTCCCGAGCCCGATCCCAAGGCCAGGTCTTCTCAAACCCAGGCAGCGTATTATCCCAGCCATCATACATGATATTGGTGGTACTTGTACATACAAGTTCAACCCGACACGGTGGTTGAAGTTCGAATGGCGGACGCTCTTTCGCGGAAGAACTGTTGTCTGCAAGCCCGAAAAGACCAACCCAAACCACTTACCGAAACTAGAACGCTACGGAGGCACTTGGGGAACATTATCGGCGAAGATACTAGTAAGGACGGCAATTGGAAACTCGCGGTACCTACCTATCAGCCGGCCCTCAGATTTTAGTCTCCCACCAGTTCCCCTCTGTTGGTATTGAGAATCCTCTTAGCTGCATCCGATTCGGTCGCGAACCCAGATCCAGTCTGGCAGGATTGCACTCGCAGTCGTCAAGTTTCCGACTCGTGTCGATTACATATCGACTGCAAATTACATCCTGCGTTGCGTGTCGAGATCACTCACAGCAGACGGTACCCAGATCGCCCCTCTCAAATTCAAGAAATTATTGTGAAATCTTGAGGACTCCCGAGTTGAAACTTATAACGACTGTGGATTAGGTCTATGCTTTCCCAGAATTCGCAAGTTTTCCTAGAATCGACATTTACTCCGTCCGGTACATTACCAGATTCAAACTCCTGATCAACCACCCGGTTCACAGGTCCACATAGTAAGGACATCGTCCACCACGGCCCGTTATCAACAACTTCTTAGTGCTTCACTTCGGGCACTTTGAGGATGATCGATGGCAGTCATTACCAGTGATCACCCCAAATGGAGAAGCTTCGCTGTGGACGTGGAACATCACGGACCGTGGAACAAAGTTTCTTCCAAGTGACCAGATCTTCCGAGATTGGCATGTTGCGAGATTTAGCGTTGGCTGAGACAAATTGCTCATCGCAAGTGTGCTCGAGTAGCCCACTCATACTACTAGCGCGGTACTTGTCCCGCACGGAGGTTCAGTGTTCACTCACAGACTCCCGTAACGATGGGGCGATGGGAGATGCTCAGATGGGTCTACTTTTGCTCCAACTAGGGAGCTGGGCATCTCGACCATTGAAAAGCTCCCTTCAAGGACCCATGTCCAAGAGATCGTGAATCCATCCATGATCCCGGTGCATGGTGACGGGCGAGCATGGGGCACGATGGGGCCTTTCAAAGGCTTACGAATACGCCCAAGGCCTATTTTTGTCGGTTGTTCAGGGTGGATAAAATTGGGAAAAGGTGGGAAGCTCACACGTTTCCTGTGAACCTCGCGCAGGGCTGGTTATAGTTAACATTGTTGTTATTGCCAGGGTTTTCTCAGACGCAGAGAAAGCACGCCGGGTTTCTGGGAATGCTTTGATTTGGAGTTGAATGAGAAAATCAAATTCGATTCGGAAACCGAGGCCGTCATCCGATAACTTAAAGTACTGGTCGCTTCTCGTTGCTGAACGCGACGAGATCACAAGCAGGAAACACAGTGATCGCCGATTACTAGAGACTATTCTGAGTCGAAATCTTTACTCAATCGCACCTCTGCGCAACCAGAAGTACTTTGTTTTCTTTCTCCGTGGCTTGGTCCGGCGCTTCGAGAGCTCGAGGGTTATACGCTGTAAACGAGTCTGGCACTCTCTCAAGCGTTTCCATGTTTGGTTCCATATGGATCCTTCGCGAGAGGTGTGAGCGGTGCGCTAAACCTACAACTGCTCGAGTAACGAACAGTTACTTGGTGTTAGTAACTGTCCGAGTCCGAGTTGTCCACTTGCTTGATGACGGGAAGCTGTCAGATCGAATCTTACCCCACAGGTTCCACACGTTGCAGACCTGGACCCAGCGGCCATTGTTTAAAGGGTACCCTGCACGGGAGGGAGCTCGAATCATTGTGCTTCAAGCGTGCTAAGCGTACTCGGTAGGGAAAGATGTCGTCAAGTTACCACATTAGGAGTAGTGGCTGGTTGGTATCGAGGGATCATGGCTGCGTTGTGATGGCTTTTCATTTGTTCTTCGGAAATAACCTCGAAACCGGCAAACTTGCGAACGTCGAGACGATGGCAGAGATCTCCAGACTCCACGGTGGACGAGAGAGAGAGCCATTGATCGTCCCGAGTCCCGTGGAAGTAGCCGTGACGGAGAAAGCCAGCAAAGGGCAAAGACACAACAACGCGGCTCAAAAGATGTGAGTGAAATTTTCTTGCTTTGATCAGAAGGATTCGAGATGGATTTCCCACAGTGATATTTTGCGTATTCCCCTACTGTGCATGCATTTTTACCCGGTGCTTCTATACTATCGGTTTGTCAGTGGCGCCTAGGTAGCTCGTTGACTTCCCGATTCCCAAATCCCAAACAGCCCCCGGCTATTCGCTCCCATCAACTGGTCCTTCAGCAAAGGCCCTAGTCCGCCACGCCTGCACGCATCAGGGGCCTATCTCTCCTTTACCCCTGCTCGCTTACCCTTGCTCATCTGCTCTTTTCTGCCACACTCGCCAGCCATCCCATCCACACCAAGTCTGTCACACACTGTCACTTCCTCCCATGTTTCTGCCTCCTTCCTTCACGCATGGCTGCCATGTACTTGTACTTATCAGCGGCTGGTAAGATAAAAAAGCACGCGGTAAATGTTACTCTGTGCCACCAGCTTCTGTTTCTAGTTCATTGGACTGCGGACTCTTATTACCCTGTCAAGTCTAGCTTGCTGTCAGTATCATTAGCGTCATCAACACACTCTGACCCTCAGACATCACCAATGCATGAGCCACTTTTCCCGTCTCTTCCCAGTACCGAAGTGCCACCCTTGTCATTCCTCTCCCTCAGGACCACCGACCGAGACCCTTGACCGGACTACATATTTTATGGAGAAGCTAGGTAGATACACAGCAGCATGTCTTCCTCTCATCATCCCGCCATCAGCATCAGTGTTCATCAGTCCAGTGATATTCTTCCCCTCCACAACCACTACATTCATCACCGCATCTAAAACCGTCACATATCTTGTCCATACTTCCCATCACGCGTCTAGTTGATGACCACGACAGAGCCTCTAAGGACTAACTTCAACCACACTTAACCCCGCCACGCGAATCGCCCCAAACGCCACATTATACTACGACCGGAATCCCTCTCCAAAGACCTTAAGTTCACAGTCAGCTGAGTGCGTCCATCTAGCGTCCATCTCCGGGTCCTAAATAGTTACTTGCAACACCCGACTGGATGTTTTCATTCCGGATCTAGAGATAGTTCAGTTTGTCAACCGTTTGGACACCAGCCGACCAAACTCGAACATGACCCAAATTTACACACAACCATTCATTGCCTCTCTACATGAGCGCCCAGCAACCTACGAGAGGCAGCAACCACGATACTATCCACAAGAGTCAACCAAACCAGACACGAACTTGTCCAATTCGGAGAGAAAGGGGGAGAGAAGTTGGCGCCCATCACATTCGCCAGTGTCGGACGTGAGCAGAGGATCCCGGACCACAAATATGTATTCTACGCGTCCAGAAATTACTCAAAAGGCGAGCCGAGAGCAACTTCCTTCGTTGAGCAGCCTTTTTGGTTCTACACCACACCAATCCGGACCTCAAGCAAGACCTGCCCAATCTCCATATTCAGATCGCCAAAGCCCAGTATTTCCTTCTACCTCCCCACTTGATGCTAGACATCCAGCAACACCAGTTCACCCAGAACGACCATTTTCGGATGGATCCTCGTACTTTCAACGACCTGTTCAACAACATACTTTCCAGTCGAGACCAGAGTCGCGGGTGGAAAGGACCGCAATCCCACCACCACCACCTCCACCACCAAGTCAAACAGTGATAAAACCTGAATCTCCCCGTTACGACCGTTTTCCCACAGATACTTCCCGGCCACAAGGGCCTTCAGTCACCGCCTGGTCTCCACGTAACCAACCTAGTCGGCAGGAGTATTTCTCAAGAGACACCTCTTCATCCTTTAGAAATCACGCAGACAGTTCGACTCCACATAGGTCTGGCGAAATAAGAACCACTTACAGAGATACACCACATAGTGTCCCAGCTACTCCAAGTTTTCCGCCTACACCAGCGAGCACAGTTATTGGTGAGGTAGCAACCTCGAAAGATGGTTTAGGGCCAAAGATTTGGACAGGAACCCAGTTCTTACCTCGCTTCGTCCGACAAGCTGAGGTGGCTGGCGAAGGGATGTGCTACTTTTATGATGATGGCACGCATTGCAAGATAATGATTGACGGTGAAGCTGTCAATGCTCACTGGGGTGTAACAAAAGCCGGGAAGCCAAGAAAAAGGCTCGCAATTGCATGTATAACTTGCAGAGAGAAGAAGATTAAGTGTGACCCAGACTATCCTCGCTGTGTTCAGTGCGAAAAGTTTGGGAGAGTTTGCAAGTTCAAGAATGCGTACGTAGCCGATGTCTTGAATCTTTTGAAAAGACACTTCAGCTAACAATAATATCAGGCCTCGAGGTGGTCAAGGATCCCCAGATACACCACCTGCTGAGCCTGAAGATGTCATCTCAAGACCTTCATCCTCAAGAGCTGATGGAGAATCATTTAAGAGTGAACGTGAGAGTGAACCTATTTCTCCTCGACATATGCTACGCCAGTCACCCGAACCAGAAGCCCACCCGTCGAAACGACAACGAACAGCTTATAACCACTTTACCCCCGTTCCATCTGAAGGATCTCCTCGGCCTTCAGCTCGTGAAGCGCCATCACCAACGGCAAATTACCATGAACCAGCGAACCCACTCCACCAAATTTATGACCCCTATCGACAATGGCAAGTGAACCCTACCAATACCCACCCTGCTATGGTCAGCGATTTGGTTGGTATCTTCTTCAGACATGTTCCAGAAACAGTTTCGTCGATGTTCCCGCAAGGTGCTTTCCGCTCCTGGATGCTCTCGGGAATCGAGAAGTCGTTGGATGATTTGATGCTCGTGTACAGTGTCCTTGCAATCAGTGCACTTTTCTCAAAAAGACCGGGCCACAAGGCACTCCGTGCTCAATATAATTCCGTTTCTCGCTACGCCTGCGAAAACCGACCATTTAGCATCCAGCTTGTTCAATCGCGACTCCTCTTATCATTGTATTACTACGCTATCAACAATTCGAACGATGCTTGGGACTTTTGCGGTTCAGCTTTGAGAGCTGCAAGTGGGTTGAAATTAAATGTGGAGTTGGAGAATAGCGATGATGCCCGTTTACAGACATTTCCATATGCCCTCAGCCGCCATGGATTTGCGGAGTGCAGACGAAGAACATTTTGGTCTTGTTGGTTGATGGATAGGTTCACGGGATTCTGCTCTGGTCAGCTTAGCATGCTCAACGGCGAAGACATCTTCCTACGACTCCCTTCTGATGACAACAGTTTCGAGAGACAAATCGACGCTCAAAATCCGTTTTACGATATTTCCACTCCAACAGTTCCAAGTGCGAAATGGACTATCGGACCCATGGGTTATATGATTAATATTGCAACTATTTGGGGGGATGTCATGGCCAACATCAACCGCAGTTCTCAAAGACGGGCTCCTGCATCGAGTGCCTCGTTCGGTGCATTTTACGAAGCGACTTCGAGACGGTTACTCGCATGGAATACCTCACTACCAGCGCCATTAACATTCTCCTCTGAAAATGCCAGAAAGATAACGGAGAATAACATCTTCGTCACCATGCACACACTCTACCACACCACAGCCATGAAGCTGAACCGCTACGTCCAGATTTCCAACCTCAACGCCGCGCAGCACCACCACCACGTCGCAGCCGCAGAGCATCACGCCCAGCAACTCTTGAGCATCGCTGATACCCTTGTTGTTTCTCGCGCCTCGGTGCCTTCCAGCCCAGTCTCTTACAACCACCAGGCCCCCGCTCATCTTTCCTCGCCCTTTGTAGGTTATGCCATCGTCTCTGCGATCGATATCATCTCCGCGAGGTTCGCGCTCTCGGATGTCCCGGCACGATTGGCGAGCTTTAGTGGAGCTCAGAGTGTGCTCGCGGAATTGGCCATGCTGTGGCAGAGTGCGAAGAATCAACAGGCGGCGGTATTGGAGCGGGTGCGGGATATGGCGGAGTTGACGACACAGGGGACGGCGACTAGCTTCCGATTTGGCACACTGAGGGAGACGGAGAGGGGTGAGGCGGTCTTTGAGATGAGGGAGGGCTTGGAGAAGATGTTTGGTAGCGAGTTTGATTGTATTTATGGTTGAGGCGATTTGGGATTGGATACATATTTTTCGCCTTTTCCTTTTTTGAATTTGAGCGGTTTCACTCCTCATGGGGAGTTTTATTTTATTTTATATAGCGTGGGCGTTGGAGGGGCATTAACTCTGGACGCAAGATCGTCCTGTCATTTTTTGGCAAGTTTTTAAGATGTATATTATCTTACTTTATTGTATAGAAGACTTTCTACATTTACATATATATATATATTTACTACTACATAGGAATAGAAGGGAGAAAGAAAGAAAGAAAATATTCAAACTCAAATATCGATTCCCATCGCCTTGTGCCTTCCAATCTTGAATATGTGAGTTTTCGGGCGCTGGGAAACGGCGTGGTTGGGTCGGCTTTGATTCATGATAGGCGGCTGGGGTGTGGAGGGCGAGTCAGAAGCACACCATTGGGTCAGAAGGGGAGCCTTGGTGGGAGGCTTAGAGTGGTAGTTCTAGACGCCCGTCGTGAAGGTGGTGTGGGTGGTGGCTTGGTGGGATGGGAAGGCTGGGGAGCGACGGGCTAGGAGAGCTAAGAATTTTTTGGGTTTGGGTCTGAGTTTCGAAAGGCGGGAGTGAGTGGATATCTGTAGAGTGGGATGGGGGATCGGTGCTAGGGAAGGTGAGATAGTGTAAGGAATTGGTAAGACACGGCTGTTGGGTTTTTTTGGTGGGGTGGGATTTTGCGGTTTAATTTGGTGTGCAGTAGTGGCCTTTTTCTTGGTTTTGTGCAGTAGTGGTGTTTTGTGGTGGGAAGAGGTACGTAAGTACTGTAGTGGTTGTGGTACTAGCTGGAACTTGAGGACTACGGGCGTAAGTTTTGCGGGACCTTTGCTTGCCGTGAAGTGGAGTTGGATAGTTGGAGGGCATCGAACCGAAGCGGGAGTTTGGTTAGCTAGTGTTTTTGCAGAAGAGAAGTTCCAGTTGTGATGGTAGTTAGTTGGCAGTGGTTAGTTTTCGGGATTGAGGGGTAGCGCTAGTGATGACGATGGCGGGGTTGTATACTGATACTTTGAGGTAATGTGATGACTTAAGTGGTGCTTGCTCAGTAGCGATGGTGTTGGTGTCTTTTCATGGACAGAAGTACCGAGGTCTTGCTTCGTTACAGTGGATTGAAGTTTGTGTTTAGCGCGGCGTCATCCAAGAGTTGACATATAGTCTACCATAATAGTTAGCTAGCTCGATGTGATGCGACGCGATGCGAAGATGCGGTGTAGAAAATTCGGAAATTTCTGTTTTGCCCTAAGGTTGGCTCTTGAGGTACTAAGTACTTAGAGCGTGGCGATACGTTTTAATTCTTGGTGGCTGTCAGGATATGCCGGTGGCAGTTGATTTAAATTGCTTCCAGAACTTCTTTCGGGATTTTATTAAAGTTTCAGATTTACTTTATTTAGTTGCATTTCCGAGAACTTTGAAGTTCCCGGTAATGTAGGGATGAGGACTTTGGTGGGATCTAGGTTCGAACACTAGTAGAGCAGACCTGAGTGAGGGGATTTTTGTGCAGGGAACTACTGGATGCATGGATTCTGACCTCGGCTTATACAAGTTGAATATATTCTTTCATGTCAACATGATATCCTGGATTGAATGTGCCTCTGGCTAGTGAGTTCTTGACGATGATGGAAATTCAGGGAGTCTCGAGGGGCTCGTTAGGAAGCGAGTCAGGGGAAGAAGCGATTTATGATAGGCTGAAATTGTAAGCCTGGTTATCAAGGCATCAAGCACCGCCACACCACCGACCGAGGCTGAAAGTTGGAGCTTCGGTGGGGCAGAGCTTCAGACGACAAATAATTTCTTGACGACGGCAACAGGAGAAGAGGTTGATCTGGCCAATAGATGAATATTTGTTGGCGATGATACAATGATAGCACCGAAATGGAGTTTCCTAAAAAGGTTGTGGCTCAACTTTACGGATCAATTGGTACGTTCTTTGCCCTCAGGCTCTTCAAGTAATGCTAACAAATATCCTAGGTCCTGTCCATGCGATATCATATTCCAGCTCCCCATCAACATATATCCTCACGGGCTCTGCGGACAAAACAGTCAGGCTCTATAATCCTTCTCGACCAGCAGCCCCTCCAAATCCTGATCCCCTCGTTCCCCCCAAAGCAACACAACTCATCCAAACATATTCTGCCCACGGTTACGAAGTCCTCGATATCGGCGTCGCGAAGGATAACGCTTCTTTCGCCAGTGTAGGAGGGGATCGAAATGTCTTTCTCTGGGATGTATCAACGGCCAAGACGATACGCAGATTAGGTGGGTATCATGGACACACGGCGCGAATCAATTGTGTGACATATGCCGGAGTTGGGGACTCGCTATTGGTTTCTGGGGGGTTTGACACTTCAGTTAGGATTTGGGACCTCAAGGGTAATAGTTCGAAACCTATCATGATTCTAGAAGATGCCGGGGATAGTGTTTCTTGTGTTTTGGCCGGGGGCAATGGTCAGAAGGAGTGGGAGATCTGTACGGGGTGCGTTGATGGGAGAGTGAGAGTCTATGATGTTAGGATGGGAAAGGTGGATACTGATGTCGTGGGAACAAGTGTTACGAGTCTTGCAAGGACGAGAGATGGCAAGGGACTTCTTGTTGGAGGTCTGGATGATTGTATACGTCTTATGGACCGAGATTCCGGGGCATTATTGAAAGGTTATAGGGATGAAAGGTTCAAGAACGGAGAATTTCGAATGCGGAGCGCATTTGGAGGAAATGAGAGGTGGGTGTTATGTGGGAATGAAAATGTTCAGGGGGAGGATGGGGAAGTAATTGTTTGGGATACTTTGAGTGGCGAGGTGATCGAGAAGATTCAGATTGAGGGAAGTAAGGTTGAGGCCAAAAAGAAGATTGGAAGAGATGGAAAGGTCAAGAAGAGGCAAAACGTTGTTAGTTGTGTTGCCTGGAAAGAGGAAAGCCGAGGAGATCAGTGGTGTTGTGGTGGCACCGATGGAGTGGTTACTGTTTTTGGATCAGGATGATTGGTTTGGATGATCACGAGAAGGATTTGTTGGTTCAAAAATTGGTCTACGCTCCCCTATTCAAAATATCACTATTTCTGGATCGGCAAGCCGAAGATGGAAGCTCGATTTCCTGGTGTGGAGGTTATTTCGAAAGTCTGAAGCGGTGTACGGAGAGGATTATAAATTCAGGAATGGTGTGGAGGGACAGCTGAAAAAAACACCCCTACATTCGCCTCTACTCCGCGATCTTCCGAGAAGAAGTTTCAAGCAAGCAAGCTCGGAATTGAATACCGATCATTGTTCTCTTCGGACGTAGAAAACGGTACTATTTCTGGCACATTTGGCCGACCACCGGATGGAACTCAAAAATGGTCACCGATACTGCTCCCCAGGTGAGGCAATGTTATGAGTTGTCACCAGCAGCAAGGCTTCGGCTTAGAAGTGCTAAAACTTACATATGGTCTGTTTTGCGGCTCGGAAGTTGGAGGCCTGGAGGAGCACTTGGGAGACACCGCAATGG
>LLCD01000495.1:0-17972 GCA_001414355.1 Hymenoscyphus salicellus
GCATAAACGAATCCCTATTATTCGCCACCTGAAAGAACTTCGCCAAAGAATCTTGAGCAATACAATCATCGGTATAAGAATAAGTTGTCGCATTCGCAGGCCAGAGACTAACCCCCGTACCTATTGGTTTGACGTATTCGAGTGGGGTCGTGGGTGGTTCTTCCCGTGCTACCATGCCTTGTTTGCAAGCTGACTTCTTGTTTTTGTAGGAGATCTAAAGGGGTGTAAGTGACTCGTAGACTTACTGTTCAAAACTATACGTTCGCTCACCTCAATATTCCCGTTTCCGTTGTGTCCGATTTCAATAGTGTAGTTGCTTCCAGCTGGCATTTTTGCTCCAACTGTCCCAGTCCATTGAATGTGGGTTGCTAGATCCGCGGTACTGATTCTGAAACTTCCTCCGTCGTAGACACCAGTGTTGAGAAACATGTCGTCCACTATTTACAACTCAACATTTGGCTTTTGGCAATTAATAATAATGGGCAATTTTACCTTGAGTGTTCAACATCATTCTTCGATACCCAGCATCTTACTGTTTGTCAGTTTGGTCAGTTCAAGAAATTGAAGAGACTCACATAGTCCCCTCGTGGCCCAATGAATCCATACATGTGTCAAGACAGTCGAAGTGAGTGCCCAATCAGTCGCCATTGGCATGAAGAACACCATCTGCGATGTGTCAGCATTTCAATCACTTGAAAAGTCCTCCTCCAACTCACCTGCTTCCTTCCAGAGAAATTATTTATTACAACTGCATTTGTGATGTCATTGAATCCCGTTGTAGGCCCAAAATTGACAACTGCAGTGGTAGTCGTGGTATCCATGACCGCGGCTGGGTAATGATACAACCCCTGTGTACTCATCGTCGCTCCTCTACAATCTAGTTAGATCAAAAGACGTCAATGAGTAGGACTGAATGCTTACGTTTTCAGCCCTGCGGTGGGAAATTGAGAAGTGTCGCTAACAAAAATTGTCTGATCTTGAGTATCCTCACAACAAGACCCAACAACCCTTGTTCCAGAGCTCGAAGAAGGAACAACATCCAGCCTGACCATCCTCGCCCCAAAAGTAGTCTGATAATCATACATTGCTTGCCATTGATCAGCCGTAATAGCCGATCCCCAATTGCCAGCCGAATTCTTATAGCTGACTTCGGATAGAATCACGAATCCACCATAATTTCCCACAGTATCTGAAGTTTTCAACTTGGGTAGTGTGATACCTGTTGCTGGTACGATGACGAGTTCGTATGGAATTCCGTAATCGTTCAAGCCCGAGTATGCGGAGTATGCTGAAGCTGTGTCTCTCGCGAATACCAAAAATATTGCTTTTGTACTCGTTGCTGCAGCTGTGATATCTCTCTTCTGGGCAGTTCCATTCCCAGGGTGGCATTCGGTGGTATTGACTTTGATCGATTGACCATCCAATTTGACAATGGTAGGTGGGACGAGTGGTGGCCTTCGGTGTAGAGTTTGGTTGCCGGGCTTCAGTATCGGTTCCGTCCAGGTATGATTGTAAATGGCGGCATCAACCTCAACATCCCGTCTCTCATTGCCATGATTCGCACAGGCATTGGAGGAAATTACCAAAAAGCCCACAATGGACCCAAGATAAACGACAAATGGTGAAAACATCATGGTCGACTGAAGTTCACAGTCGCCACCGACGATGAAGTTGTAAGAAGGAAGAGAATGCACATCAATTCCAAGATGAGAAACGGAAAAAGATTATCGCAGGGTACTATATAACCAACCACGCGAAGAGTGTGCCGCGACCCAAGGGCCAGGTATCGATTTGTGCTTTTTTAGAATGCATACAGTAGTCAACAGGGTTAAGGGACCTAGATGACGAATTTTGGAAACAGGCTGAAGAAGGACGTCACTTGGTCCGAAATTTGCAGTTGTTCCGGTGGTGAGAAAAATGGAACGTAGAAGTGTTCTCCGGAGGTAGCTCAAGGCTGCCATCCTACAACAGTAAGGTGAGCGCATAATCGCACTATGAAATCAATAAGAACAGAGCTGTGACCCTTAAAAAACGCTCCGTGTTCCGAAGAAGAAGTTTTGCATTGGATGGGTAATAAGGGTCTTTTCAAGTCGTGCTTTCATGGTTGATATCCGACGGATTTAGCCATATTGAACACGTGATGGAACGTAGTCAGTGATGCACAGCGACGTTACTTGGAATAGAAATAACTTCATGGTAGAACGATGGTAAATCAATACGAACAAATGTTCATATGTATAAGTCTTAGGCCGTGATATATTGGTTGAGGTGGAAGTTAGAAGGAACGTAACGAGTGACTGATTTTGCCGTAGAAGACATAATAACGAAAGCGTCCACTAACCCGATAAATAATGGTAGCCAGATAATGCCATTCCCGGAAATAGAAGAAAGCTTGTTTCGTCACCTGCATAAGAAACAAAGTGAAAAAAGACAAAAGTGGTAATGATATGATGGCCGCTTGACATGAGCATGTGTCTGCCTCAAGGATGTAGGTTAAGGTACCCAAAGTTCAAGCAAAGAGGGCCTCGATTGCCACTTGGCCCAAGCACTGCTACCTGGAAGTGCATAGTAGAATAACACCGTTAAAGTAACAGTACCGGTACCAAAGAAATATCTAAGTTGGTTGTGGGGTAGTTACACCCACACACAGATGGCTTCGTAGTGCAACATGCCAATGACAATGGAACATTAAAAGCGCTCAAACTTGAATAGGGTATCTCGCTCCGGCAAAAGATCCATAAAACGCAGATCCAAACCCCAATATCCATAATAAACCCGCAGAGCAAACCCAATATCCCATGTCCCACACCCAAGCATCATAAATCATCTCAAATTACCCCTTCCCAAAAGAACAACCCCAAACCACGCTCACAAAACGAAAATCGTCCCCAAAACACCAACAACCACAGCCCCCAGAACCCCCAACTCACTCCCTCGAACACTCCCCGCGCCACCAGTCTTCGGAACAGCAATACTATTATTCTTCATAACCTCATTTTCAACTTTCAAAACAGTCGCAAATTTATCCGCAACAACACTCTCCGCCTCCTTGGGCACATTTTTATGAAACCAACTCGCGGTTGTCACGATATGGTAATTGTACCCATTCTTAGCCAGAGAACTCTTCGCTGCAGCATCGGGGGCCGCTGAGACGAGTGCTGCGTGAGCGGAGGCATAGGTGGGGTTTGCTTCGAAGGAGGATTCGACGGAGGTTAGGGCGATAGCTAAAGAGGTTGAGATTGCGGGGGGTAGGGTTGGTGCTGTTTGGTAGTAGTTGGCTATTATTGAGGGTCTGGGAGGTCGTCAGGGAACTGGATGGATGGAAGGTTTGGAAGGAGGGACTTACACATCGAGGGTTGAGGCGGTGGTTGAAGCATCTTGGGCGAGTACACTTGCCGCGAAAAGAGGCAGTGACGTTGCAACGATGGTGATAAACTTCATATTGACGAATCTTTGAGAATGAACTGAATTTAATTGATCCACTTCTATCAACTTAAATAAATTCTAGACTCGCGAACTCACGACAGCGTTGGAGGAAATGGTGTTTATAAAGATACCCACCACAACCAACACTTGCGCCCCAACCGCGCAGTACACAGCCCTGGGGTGCGCTTCGAACAGCCTGACAGGATCCCCGCAATCTCTTCGTAATACGAATGGTGCAACCGGATAGGATGAATGGGTTGAGAATAAACATCTGATCGTGTTCTCATTGGCAGGCGAGATGAAACGGGGCAATGGGGAATCCCTTGGTATTACCGTCTGACACAACGTAACATCCCTTAAGATTCGATCCAATCAAATTCTGTTGCGACACCACCCTTTACAAAAACATATAAAGGAACTGGAAAAGAGTTACTGTAATAAGATAAATAGCTTGAGGAAGACTTGAATATTGGAAACCACAAGAAAGGCAAGTGTGAGTAAACGGGAAGTCTGACTCCACCAAACTGCCAACCACTTCGGCTGCATGAAATCGCATCGCCCCAAGCTACTCAGCCATGAAATTTATATATCGACGAAAGGAACCGCATTTCATCAGCCTCATTCTCAAACACCATCCCCTTAAGTACCGCCTAATCAACATCATGTTGTACAACAACCATCCTGCACACCAAAGCCAGCAGCCCAAAATCTCGCATCAACTATCAAGCCTCGGAAACCTGACTCTGCACATTCGCCTTGGGAATGTCGCTCGCCCACGGATACGCACTGGTCATAGCAGTCCAAGGCGTCAAATCCGCATAATTCCTACTCGTTGCCGTCCCCTTGAAGATTTTCAACACGTATGGAAGAACATTCGTACTACCCCAACATCATGTCAGCACTCTCTCACAAATCCCAAACTCTCTCGCCCAAACCCTTGCCGAAATTCATAAATCCAAGAAAGCTTCAAGCAAAGACAGAGAAAGATGCACTTACTACCCAGCATTATCACAATGGCCACCACTCCTAATAGCCATCCCAATCTTATCCTCAACACCAAGCCACTTATAAACCAGCGCCGCAGCCGGAAAAACAGTAACAGCCGTCCCCTTCGAATCCGTATAAGCATCCCCCTGCCCCTGATCAATAATCAAAGCTCTCGGCGCAATCGCAGCTGCAATAGTATTGGCATCAAAAGGAAGCTGCGTAGCTTTGTTCACAAAAGTGCCCAGAACACTATTCGTCCACCACCCAGCACCACTCTTTGAATTCTCAAGATTCTCCCCCTGACCCGACAATGAGTAGCGATATGGTCCTAGGCCTTGGACACCAGAGGACATGGGCATAGTCAAAGTGATGCGGTTGTCGAATAACCCCGCAGCAAGCGCCGCCTTTCCAAGTCGTGAGCAACCTGTTACTCCAACTTTCGTACTATCGATTTCGGGAGCGGTGAGGATAAGGGCGTCGAGGACGCGGTGGAAACCCCATGCCCATGCTGTTAGGACGCCTGATTTTTAATCAGTTTGGAAGGAGGGCTGACTAGACGGGGAGGGAAAGGGGGAGAAGGAGAAGAGCAAGGAAAGGAAGGAGGAAAAGGAAGACAAACCTATGTCCTTCCCATTATACAGCGCCCAAAAAGCTCCCGTCTTCCCATTACTATCCGGACTAACACTCGTATAATCAAAAGTAACAACCGCAACACCCTGCTTCAAATACGCATTATTGTCGATTCCCCCAATCGCAATAACCACTGGCACGCTTCCACTCATCCCAGTAGGGAGGTTTATCGTAGCCTTAAAACTCCCCGTCTTACCTCCCGCAACTACACTGATGCTCACAGTATTCCCCGACCTCGTCGCAGAAACCTTTTCGGCCGAGTGGTCGGGGTAGAAGCCGTATTGATATTGCTGTAGTAATTGTAGAATCTCGGGTTTGCGACAGGCGTACCATTCTTCTTTCGTCGCGACACGGGTTTTCCCATCTAAATAAAGAAAAGGGTCCGGAAGTGTCGTTACTTTTGGGAACGTGCTTGCGGCGGGCCAAGGGGAGGGAGTTTTTGGACAGGTGATGTTTTGTGCTAACAAAGAAGTGGGAAGACCCAGGAGAGTCGCTGCAGTCGCTGTGAGGAGAGCTTGTGAACGCATCTTCACAGGAGGGAGGTAATCTCGCTCAAGAAGTATGGGAACTTTCAATTCACAAACAATGATCCGTGGCAACTCGACAGATATGTATATACTCAAATGGATCTTGCGGTAGTTTTTGAGATCAGCCATAGTTGAGATCCAACTCATGTCCTTCAGGCAATAGAGATGAATGGATGTTCGGCCACTGCCTATAACAAAAAAAGCTGAAAGACATCCGCTTATTGGAACACTCAATGGACCCATGTGATACCTTTCGCCACGAGAACTTGGATATCTCCTACGAAGGTGCCATTCTAATATCACTTAATATAGATTTGCTCATTGAGAGGCTCCATCAAATCGTGGGGTAGTGTGGGGCTTTTCTGGGGAACCCGAAAGTGTAACGCAAAAATTGCTGGCATCCTTTTAGCTGGCCAGTTGAGCATGTAGGGTAATCAGAAAAGAAAACAATCAGCGCTGGGGACTGAAATAAAGCATGTTTAGGAAGCAATTGCAAAAAATAGAAGATAAACAAGAAATACAGATCTTAACAGCAGAAGAAAAGGTTACCACCACCCCGAATCGCAACAGAATGGCCTTGTACACAGCAAACAAATTTGAAATGAACGAAAAGGCAAAACGAAAATGATAGCAGAGTGAGTAACAAAGCCTGGAGGGAGACTGACACAACGTCTCTATCAAGATAAAGTTCGCATCCAGAGACAAGAAGCTGGTCCGCGGGTGGAAACTTCCTTCAGAAAACAAAAAAGACGTACTCCCGAGGCCAGAAGAAGCTTCCTGGGGATACATACGTATCATCGCAGACCCAATTGCCATTTACCCGGAATATAGGACAAAATCCATGGCTTTTAGGCTTTGGGACGAGCTGCATGATCGTATTTCGTTCTTCGAATTCAGGCTGAGGAGAATGTTTGCGGGGAATTGATTGCGACGACCAGAAGGTGAGATGTGACCATGCGTGGCAAGAATATTTGCAGTGGTGGTGATACATTGACTCCATTCTCTTCTCCCTTTCCGACTCACCACCAACATGTTCCTCCTCGAGATACTTAATCTCCTCCGGCGTTGATACCCTCCCCAACACCTGATTCCTCGAGGGAAACCTTCCAAACCTCCGAATAGTCTCCAAATGACTCCTGGTAGACTTCATCGACGCAACAGCGAATTCCGAAGCCTGTGTCTCCGGATCACAGCGACTAACAAGACCCTCATAAAGCGCCAACCTCGCAATCTGCGAAATGAGGCTCTCATCATGCATTAGCGGCAAATAAAAGAAAGCTTGCCTTACGTGCTCCATCTCCCGATCCTCTCCCTTAGCAATCGCCTCCATCGCAATCTCATATGCCATTTCATCTTTACTCCACGAATCTGGTGATCCTCTAAACAAGTTGCGCGAGAATTGATCGAGTAAGATGAGGAGTGCTAGTGTGCCTTTTGGTGAGGAGGTCCAGGAATTAAGTTCTGCTGCGCGTGCCTGTTCGACGAGGGGCAGGAATTGGGCGCGTATTTCGGTGTCGATTGTAGCGCCTCCGCGGAATCAATTCATGGGCACATCGCCTGTTTCGAACCAGTATTTTAGGACGCGGTCGATTTCGGGTTGGCGGGTGGTGAGGGAGGACATCGCGCGGTAGGAGGTGGGGAGGAAGGCGGATTTGAAGACGGCTTGGAATCCAAGGACCTGGGGGGATACTTGTTAGCATGGAGACTATGCTGTAGACATGAGGCTATAGATTCTGAGGGGAGATGTACCTTGCTTATCGACGAGGTGAGGTTGAAGGGTCGTATTTTGGTGTTGTTGGTCGCAACAGGGCGGGGAAATATATACTTGTACAAATGAAGCAACAGACTAGTGGCGACTAATTAGCTGGGCTGAAATGAGCAGTGTATATAGTGGATACGGGAAACAGATATTTTCTTCGGAAAACATTGGGCCCCGACGGAATTGCTGCTGAGAAATGCATTTTGGGTTTGTTGATGAGGACCGGAAATGTCTCCGAGATGCAAAGTCTCCGGAGGTTATCACAAGAAGTCACTAGCGCATAATCAGGTACACAACTGCACAATTACCAACCCCCCTTTTTACCAAAACAACTTCTCGCTTCTGCATTTCTTCATTTGTTTTCTAGTCGAATTTTCTCTCTTAAATACCTCGACCGGGGGCAGTCGATCGAACTTGGTGAGGGTGAGATATGCACGACCATGGCCCAATGAAACATCCTCAAATTTCCTCTAGTCTCTGGTGCTTAAGTCAGTAAAATACGCGTACTTGTAGACTGCCTGTGGTGAGGATTAGGTAGATGTAAGATGCGCGTCCCAAAGCAGCAACTATATATAATTATCCTCCCCTCCGCTTTCAATTCCAATAATTCTACAACGCCACCATCGACTCTTCCCACACTCATCTAAATCATGTCAATCTCCCCCTGCTGCCTCCAAGGGTTCGAATGGTCAGGAACCCCCTCAGGTCGTGTCGAAAAACTAGCTACCCTCGACACCTACGTCGCCGGAGACAACCCCACAGTCGCAATCCTCATAATCCACGACCTCATGGGCTGGACGTTCCCCAACATCCGTCTCCTAGCAGACCACTACGCCCGCGAAATCAACGCAACAGTCTACATCCCCGACTTTCTCGGTGGTGAGATCCTCCCTTTTGAACCTCTCGTCGCCGGAAGATGGGAGGAAGTAGATATCGCCGGTTGTCTTGCGAGGAACTCACGTGAGATACGTGAACCTGAAATCTTCAATTTTGCCCGAGAATTGAGAACAAAGGGTTATGAGAAGATTGGCGTTGTGGGATTTTGTTATGGGGGGTGGGCGGCTTTTAGGTTGGGTGCTAAGGAATTTGTTAATGAAGCGAGGGGATTTGTGGATTGTATCTCGGTTGGACATCCGAGTTTACTTGTTAAGGGGGATATTGATGGGTTGGGTGTTCCGGTGCAAGTTTTGGCGCCGGAGAGGGATGTTGTTTTTACCCAGGAGTTGAAGATGCATACTTTTGAGACAGTGATGAGGATAGGTTTGCCGCTGGATTATCACCATTTTCCTGGTGTTGAGCATGGTTCTCTGGTTAGGGGAGATGAGGGACATGAGGGGGAGAGGGAGGCGATGTTGAGGGCGAAGAATGCTGTTGTTGGGTGGATGAAAGAGTGGTTGCATGTTTCGTAACTGTCAACTGACTGGGGTCGAGTTCCTATGTTCGTTGGACACAAGGAGGTTCCCTTGAGCTTCATGTCTTCTCACTTCACCACGCGATTTTCGACGTTTACTTCAATTATGTCATCATACTACAGCCTTGTCATCTTTGATCGAATGTTTTCGCTCGAAGCGAAAAGGTTGCTTTCGACTTGTTCTTTCATTTTTCATTACCCCGACTTACCTGTCTTGTATCACTTCATATCGTGAATTTCGAAGACCTCTTTATCTATGAATCAAATCCCCCTGTTAGCCTCGTCAATAATAGCTGGTTTGTTTGTGTTTGAGGGGACAATTCGGAGTACATGGACTTGACCAGGGTAACTTTTCTAAAGAAAACAATGCCTCCATTGATCTTGCTTTGAAGCACCATTTTATTGAAACCTTCCCAATTCTCATCTCATCTCAATTCTCGTCGCTCAACACACACATATCATAGCCTCATCAATTTCCTCTTCTTTTTCTCTTGATTGAAATCATCAAACCTTTCTCCAAAAGTATGTCACACACCTCAAACCATGAGTACAACCCAGAAGAGCTACGTGCATTAGCAAGTCTCTATCAATTTGGCCAGCGGTCCAAGTCCCGAAAGGGAAAAATCAAGGGGTTTGAGGATCATGAGATTTCCACATCCCAGAACCCAGATCAACGTCTGAGTGATCATTTCCAAGACCGAATCGCGCAACTGTTTTCCAAGGGGAAAAAGAGTGACCATATAACCGCTTCTCTTCTCACTTGGAAGGGCAACAAGACAAAATTACTCGTTGCTCAAAATATTGGTTTTGACTCCAAAAGAGACAAGGATGAGAAAGAATTCGCGGACTTGCTCCAAGAATGTCTCAGAAAGATTGCTCAAGCATCTGGTATGTGTCCCTATATAAATGGGATTCCCTAACTAATTTTCATAAAATTAGCCGCGGAAAATGCACAAAAGCTCAAACTGCTCGAAAATCCGCCCTGGGTTGAGATGATACAGTAGCATAAAGAGTGCATCAGCCATTATCTAAACGCCTTCCATGAGATAGAGGAACCTCCAAATAACACAAAGACGACTTACGCGTGTTCTGATCTTGGTAAGTGTATCGAGGAGCTGGAAAAACCATATCATCTTTTGAAGACTAGGGGCGATTGGGGACCTTTGATTTTCCAAGCTCATAATATATACTTTGAATTTGCCGATGAACAGTTCTCCAAGCTATATTTCCCCTACGCTACCTGTGCGAGAAGACTCCTAGGCTTCCTCGGGCGACCGTACGAGTACTGGTTAGTCATTGCTCATACCGCTAAGAATTTCACACTCGATTTCGGAAGATTGAGATATCTCTCGTTGAGCCTCCGGAGTAATGCAAAGCGCCAAGTCAATGGAATCTTCTTCAAATACTTCGTCATTTTGATCTCTCAGTGTATTCCTTAAGGATACATTCATTAAAACCCCCACGTAACCGTGTAGCTATCGATAATTTGGTACAAGGAAAAGATTGGAACGAACATGAGATATGTACAAGATTCCAAACCATCAGAACACGGGTTTGAAAGTTCACGCTGAGATCCAAATTTCTGCTCAAGTTTGCTCATCTAAGTATACTTCGTACCAAGATAGCGGTTATATTGGTTGTAGTAAGTATAGCTGTCATTTATGCTATCGCTTTTTGCGAGAACATTCACCTCGGTATCGAATGGCTGGACATCATCGATGAGTTTATGGGCGGATGGTACCAAATGTATCACAGGGGTTTGCAAGATTCGAAGAAGCATTTTTGCGGACTCGGAATGTGATGCATGATTTGATGTTAACTATTTTGCAACCTTGTGGGAAACATCGGGAAGAGTATGATGAGTCCCTCCTCCTCAGTCAGCCATTGGAAGTAAATACTCACCAAGATCGAGTCTAGAAAGTCCATGCCAGGACAAGGAACATCCAATTAGAATCGAGAAGTCCATACTGTATACCTCCCTTTTTTAGATTTTGAACTGACGTATCAACAAGTCCCGCTCCCCAACATATCCACTACAAGGAGACAAATGGATCCAAGTTCTTGGCTCTAGAGAATCGAGTGATTCTTAATATTGCTAGGGGAGGGAGGGGTTGGCTCATGCGATTTGGGCGTCCCAAATGTGTTTATAAACACAGCGTTCAATTAACTCTTTTATATATAAATAATGTTAAGGTTTTATTTCTTCCACTTGGACTTCTCCTTCGTTTGATCCCTTCGTTTTCTGAACATGAATATTTCCTTGCCCCTATGAAAGTGTCTTCTTTTGGACTCATACTTCCCTCACGGTATATTGTTTGAATTTACCCAGTTAATCTTCATATCATGACTCCAAAGAAAAACACAAGCCTCAGTCATTTTATTTCTGCCTTTATTTGAATGAATATTTCTGTCCAATTTTCTGTGAAACATTTCCACTTTCAGGAGCAAAAAAAAAAGACGCGGAGAGGTCATCAACAACACTCTTCATCTTGACCTCCAAACAGATCAAGATTCCACTTTGGATTTTGAGTCGGTGTCCTGACTTGATGTGCTGTGATTTCTTGTGAGTGTTGTTGACGCAAATGAGACCGCAACAATTGACTCCTCTACACTCATTCTATTATGACTGCTTGAACATTGGAACTGAGTTTTCAAATATAAAGTTCAGTCAGTCTCAGTTTTATCCATCTCATCTCATTCAGAATTCAACTCAATTATTTCACACCAATCTCATCATTATCTCCACTCCTCTAGATATTTTCCCGGGGCCATGTCTGCAGTCGACCCATTGGACGAAAGCCAGAGCTATAACCCAAGAACATTCTTCGAACTTACGACTTCCCTTCAATTCCTATTCAAAAGCAAGTTCGGCAAGCAGAAGCGCAATACCAATATCCCGGGTGATAATCTCGAGCCACAAGTGTTAATATACCATTTCCTAGACAGGGTAGCCCAGCTATTCTCTTGACAACATTGAGGACACCATTTCACTGCCACCACTTTGTTTTGGCGCAACGATGGTACACCGGAGTTGGTAGTGGCTAGGAACCTGGGTTTTGACAAAAACACTCAACGGCGACATGACTTGTACTTTGCACGTTGGCTGAGAGATCATATCAGGGAAATATCCCAATCGCCAAGTAAGTCTTTTGAGATTGGACTCACTTCCCTGCTAAAGGTTCCGCAGCGGAAGAACACATCGAGTTCATCCAGTCTTGTAAGTGGTATCGCATGGTTAGTTACAAGGGCCAATATGTATTGAGTGCCATGAGAATGGCCTGTGCGGTGCAAACGATGGCACTCAATACATACTAGCCCTTGTATTACGCGCCACGGCTTAAGTGGTATCGCGATGCCTTTTTTGGTCCCAAATTGGGAGACCAATGGTTGCAAATTGTTAGAGCTGTTGAAACTTCTCCTG
The DNA here is from genome assembly GCA_001414355.1 of Hymenoscyphus salicellus. NCBI lineage: Eukaryota > Fungi > Ascomycota > Leotiomycetes > Helotiales > Helotiaceae > Hymenoscyphus > Hymenoscyphus salicellus. The sequence continues at coordinate 12,162 of LLCD01000495.1, forward strand.
GAATCGATACAGATTTTCGAAACCACTTGCTTGCTCTCAAAAAGTTAGTCCAGCCCAGCAAAGGACAAGGTTGGTGGGAGTTGGTCGATAAATCGTGTGATTTCCACCAACGCTATGGTGACGATATCTTCAACCGGTGGCCCGGATGCCAAAAACTCTGGATGGAAGTGAGAAGTGGAATAGGGTTCATTGGGCAACTGCGAGAGTGTCATCGTGTCATCGTCTATGCTGCCCAGCACCTCCCTTTTTCGCAGCTTGAAACCAATCTACTCTCACCACTGATCACTGACGGCACCCCAGATGCATTGGATTTTATTCAGATTCTCATCCAACAAAAGTTTTTGGGTGGTTGGGGAGAAAGGTCGACCAAAGAACTTTTCCAGGACCCTTGTTTCCAGAGCTTTCTTGAGAAGCTACTCGGTCCTCGGGATTCCAATTTACGAAACCACAACGGCCTATCGAAGAAGTTCAGCAATATCCGAGGCACCCCAGGGGAAAAGACGGCTGTCCATGCTGAAATGCAATTAATCCTTCATCAAGCCGACCCGGAAAACTTGAAACTCAAGCATGTTGACTACATTGACTGCAGCAAGTACAGCTGCGAGCTATGTGATCTTTATCTCAAATCCCACGGGAAATTTAAAACCGAAGGGTGTTACAGAACGATGTTCAGCATGGTTCCTCTTCCTAGTGACAAGTTGAACTTAGAAGCTATTGAACCTACTTTGGAAAAAGTACAAAACGATATGGCGAAAAGGTTACGAAGAATGGTAATGAAGATTCGGAAACAAACCGGGATGGATACTTCGTCCATGACATCTTCCGGTTCGAAGTCGTCGACTGATGAGAATGGAGATGAAAATTTGAGGAGAATCACTTGCTTTAGTTCTCAATCCACAATTGGCATTTATCTTCCAATTGAGGACCCGGAGAAAGTGACAAGGAAAAACCATCCAGATGAAAGGTTGGTTTCCCTCCCATTCATATTGGCAGACTACTGATGTGGAATGGGTTTTAGCTCGGTCTCCCAGGGAGTTATACCGGATTTTAATAGGCAAAAAGGTAAATAAAATACGCCAAGCGAAACGACTTCGTCTAATGCGATCTGTTCAAATAATGGATATTCTTGATGCCCAGTTTGCAGTTTCGTAGTGAAGGGCCCAAAGAACCGCCTTGTCAATCATGCCAGGCGAGGCAATGTGATTGTATTCTTAGGTAAAACACAGCTGAGGTGAAACCCAAGTACGGAAAGAAAGGAAGGAAAGGTAAACTGGAGAAGCCCTGAACCCTCTGCTCCTGGCAAAAATGGGTTGAAAATATAGGAAGAATGTGCTGAATTATTGATGAATAGGACATTTATTCTACTTCCTTCCACTTTGTCGAGTTCCTTCTACTTGGAAGGTGTGTTTAGGCTTCTTTCCTGTAGTATACTTGTTTATTGATCCTCAAACATTTCAAATTTGTTGTCACGTGAAAATCATGTTTGTCCTCAATAACCTCAATATTGTTCAAGCTACGATCGCATTCTCAATTTTAAATGTGGGAAAAAGTGGGGTTCTCGGTTCCAGATTTAAGCTTTGAAGATTGCTCTTTTTGTACTTCGGATCACAAATAGACCGCAATTGGGCCCGGGCTGCGGTGTGAAATCTTGGATTGAGGTCAGATATTCTTCAATTCAGGAGCATAAAGAATATTTATTGAGTTGAGAGAGTATTGTGTACTGGAGGTCATAGAGAATTGATTGAATTGTAAAAGGTAGTTATCTAAGGTGTTCATATAGAGAATGTAGAAGAAGTAGGCAGACATGAAAGATTAGGCAGGCAGGATGCTTTTTAGGCAGACAGGGAGCATTTTAGGTAGACAAGCTATAAGAAATGTAATAAGAAAGTGGATCGAACAAGAAAGTGGATCCAGCACAACAATATTTTACTGCAACAGACTTCACGTCGTATACTCAGAAACTTGCCTTCCGAAAAAAAGAGGTACGACATGGTGCGTGACCCGGCGTTGTTGTTAGTCAGTCGGTTTTTTCTCAAAGTACCCTTTGTTGCCGACCTTAGGTCGAAAATATGATATGCAACATCGACTTGTCAAGGGGATATTTCTTTGTTCTCATTGTTGCTATTGTGGTATGTCTCAAGCTCTGGCTCTGATATGCTCCCTGGACACAATATGTCTTAAGGCCTACACGGTCTGTTGTGAAAAATCAATTGTTCATTCGTAAATCTGATCGTCGCTCCACTCTAACTAGTGCCGAGTCTGTTCATATACATCAAAGCATCAATTCTCCTTCCATCTCCTGAAAAGGTGTTGACCGAAAGATTGTGGTTCTCGCGTATCGATTCAAAGCTCAAAGTGAAAGAACGGAGTTCCAGTTTTCAACAGATCCCCCTTTTCACAATATGCTGGTTTTGGTAGGCTTCCATGGGGGCTTCCTAACAAGTATCATTATCATTTACAAAACCGCTGAAAGTTCCCCATTCTTTCAAAATTTGCGAATAAGCCCAATCGAAAATGGCTTGTGGGGAGAAGGTCAAAGACATGACGATGAGTGGGCACTGAATGGAACATTTGAAGTACTTTCTCTAGATACATGAAGTCAGAACAACGTGTATTTTGATGATACGCCGGGAAGAAAATTTCAAGTCAGTTCTTATACAATTACTAAGATTCTAGGTCCAGTGTTCCATTGAGGGGAGGACGGAACGTACCCATGGGACGGTGGAAGCAGCGCAGAAAAAATTCGACAAGTTCCGAGTGAAAGAACCAAAAGATTTCCACGCAGAGGTCAAACTACTCTTACACGTGTCGGAATCTAAATATTCACACGGCCAAACCTCTCAGTACCTTGGGGAAGCTTAGATATGTGATGTGCAAGGACTTCATGGAAATTCTTGCTAAGCGAAGCATAATTAAAAGGTAGGTAACTCGCGGTTGCCATGGGAAGCTACACAATAACTGGTGCCTAGTGGAAAGAACTGGGTTCCCAGAATAGACCTTTCTTTCAGTAGCACACGACCTCCGGGAAAAAGTAAGCGATTTTATTTTCATTTAGAAAGACACACCGGAGACTCGAGATTTGAAGAAGCAATGCACCCCATGGGAATGGCTACATACCGACGATGCTTTTATCTCACCACTTTTGTCATCGTCGCCAAGCTCCGAGGCCACAGATAGCGAGTCTGACGATGGATCGATATTCACCCAGCCCAACACCGGATCGAGTACGCCCTCAACTAATACATCTGCATCGCGGTCCAGTTCAAGTTCACCAAGAACACCAGTGTCAAACATCCCATTGACCCCGCATGACACTGAGATACCAAGCTATGATCTGTCACCAGATTGGAGTCTGTTGCAACCTGACATCCCAATTTCCTTTCTTCATACATACAATCCTAAAGCCGGTAAAGTATATTTTTTCTTTTGTTAAACATGTACACTATTCTTTTGTTCTTACCTCAAAATGTGCCTAAATACTAGATTATCTATTAAACTCATTTTTTATTTTTGTGTTGCCCTGAGGATTGTTTTCAATTGGTCTCCCGTCTTGGCGTGCGTGCAAAGGGAAAAATGTCCAAGTTACGCTGTTAGCTTTCTTCTTTAGTTGGTTTGAAGAAGGTTACTAGCATTAGAGGAGTAGGATATCCAATTCACTATGGATCCACTGTAACTGCCCTGGTACTTTGCTGCAACGAAGTCAATAGGGAAATGGACCGAAACAAAACAAAGATATCATGATTCTTTGAACCAACCGGGTTTTGGTACTTGTGGTGACCCCTCCTTTTTATTATATACATCCACTATGCTAAGGTTTTTCTCGAGGTAAGAAAGGGAATAACTCTCTTAAAACAATCAACCATTGTTCGCTAATAACAATAAGGATTAAACATCAATCCGTGAATCATTCCGTGTCTACATCACATATTCATACATCTTTTACCAGTCACAAACTTCCAGAAAGAATCTTCTTATAAAAACTATTACGTCCCTAAACGAAGACATTTCTTGTTATCCAGAATGTACAGGTTTATCTGGAACCCACAATTGAAGGAGGAATTCCGACATGCCCCGATTCAAGAATGACGGTCAACTGCACTAAACCATCAAACAATCTGGAAGTGAAGAACCTTGCCTTAACGACCGGTTCCATGACTCCATAGCTGAGGTATTTTCGCGAGATCGCAAAGGTAAGAGTGTTAGTACATCACTCCTAATTGGATGGCAGAACAATGCAAAACTATTACTCGCCAAGAATGAAGCTTTCCACGCATCGGATGAAGCACTTCGAGTAATCGTGGAAAGAGAATTAAGAGAAGTGGCGAGGAAGGAAAATTGGAGACTAAACAACACATGGGGTAAGTCCCTCGCACCGAATCCATTAACCAGAGATATTAATACCGTGCATTGGGCTTTATGGGAAGCGATCATAATCACCAAAACAAGCTACGAATCGATGCGGAAAACTTACGTGAACAATTAAAAACACTCCCACACTCGGTTTGGGAAAATCCAAACGCTTCGAGGCCATATATTGATAGGTTATCAGAGTCAATTCCCGACGACCTTTCCGAGAAGCTGCCCGCTGCAGAGTTATCCCCAATGGTTCACCGTGCACACGAGGTTTGTTTAAAGCTTCAAAACAATGAGATTGTCAGCATCTGTAGCGACAAAGAAAAGGCGGAAAGTCTCAAAAAGATTGTTTCAGTTGTCAGACAATCCTGAAGATGCTTTGAATTCCTACTGGAAATGGCTCGAATTCACAGCAAAAGCGATTCCTATCTTGAAATCTCCGCCCTTCCTGAGGCTGGCCTCAGAAAAGGGAAATGGGACTACGCAAAGGCCATCACTTCTCTCCGGAAGTACAAGAAAGGAAAGTTTGACGAAGCCAAGTTGCAAGGAAATAGGAAAATAAATATTGAAAAGTTCAATGAATTTCGGGAGCCCAATTCGAAAGCTCATGCTGAGGTACAACTCGTATTGTATGTTGCTTCACGTAGTTATGTTTTTGACTCCGAAGCCAATGTTCAAGATTACATTGGTTGCAATAAGGATACTTGTTTTCTTTGTGATCGCTTTTTGAGAAAACATAAGCGGTATAGGACGAGGGGGTGTCACAACTACATTTTTAATGGATGGATGGTTCCTGATACAGTTTGTAACCAGAAGGAGGAGGCTGAGGAGATCGAGGTAGCGGTTGACGAGACGCTGGAAATTTTGAAGGACTACTCGCAACTTCACTTTATACTGTATAAAGGTATTCACGTTTTTAATTGTTAAGGAGGAAGTCAGTATAAAGTGAAGTTGCGAGTAGTGAGTTTTAAGATGTGAGGAAGTCAATAAGTGAATAAAAATGCACTGATTTTGGCACTTTTACTCTCCAAAAAGAGGTGTATATGATTTAGAGGGTATTTCGGGTATTTTCGATTAATTAGAGGGTAAAACTGTCAATTACCGTTATATTTTTAACGAAATACCACTAACCATGCGCACGATAATTTGATGAGGTAAAATTTGTCTCATGAGCTAATAACTCCAGGAGAAACACTTGGAGAGACGTGAGAGAAGCTGTAGAATTCTTTGCTAACTCACTACGAGGATCGATTAATGTCATGGGCCAAAAATCTAACAGCTGAATTAAAGCACATAGAGTATGAACGCCTCACGCATTGCTTACAGTCTACTATATCCTCTTCTAATCTATATTATAAAATTCTCGAACTAAGAAAATCTGTGGACGAGTTCACATCTACGGAAGGCTAAGGTGGAAGCCATGCAACGGCTCGACGAAATCTTGTACGGGATTCATAC
>LLCD01000496.1:0-17954 GCA_001414355.1 Hymenoscyphus salicellus
GACTTACACAGGATTCAACCCCGCGACGAGAGACTTGACGAGGATCTGGTTCTTTCCTGGCTTGGGCTGCTCGAGAGTGTCGACGAGGGTGTAGTTCCCGCCTGCTTTGTTGAGTATGATGCCTTTCATTTTTGAGTATCGCGAAGATGACCTGAGGAGTAGAGGACTTGATCGCGGCTTCTCTTCAAATATTGGGATTCGAGTTGTGCCACCTCGACGCAGCAAGAAGATGCGAATACACCTCTGACTCCGTGGTATTCAGCTCATATGCAGAGGGAAACGAGAAGCTTCGGATATGCGAATCAGGGTTTGGTACTGAAGCCATGTGTGTTTAAACTGGGCGCCACTTTGAAGCCCATCTGCATCTTTTGATAGAATGATATGTAATTGGGTGACTTTCTGGGAGGTTCAACTTTACCCCGCTGTCTTGTTCGACTTGTACCGTGGGACCTTGAATTTATAACCTTAGTTAAGACAAGTTGAGCTCACGAAAAAGCGGAAATGAGAAATGTTAGCTGCGTGGTTAAAGCAGTAATTCTTTCTTGAACGTATTCTATCTCGGGGTGTACAAGAAGAATATCTTCCGATGAGCCCGTAAATCTTTCGTATGCCATTTGATTGCCTACGACGAGTTTCGGTATAAAGTTCCTGGATGCTTATTTTTGCTTTCAGCCTCGTTTTCTTATTTTGGCTTGGTGGCTTTTTTTGGTCCAATCATATAACCTTAAGAGCCAAGGGTGGCTTGATGGAGGGCATCCAATCATCATTTCATCCCTTTGGTAGTTGGGCCAAGCCTCTAATACCATTGGGCGTCCAATCATAGGGGTACTTACGAAATGGACTGGGATGTGAGTACGTCACTTGCTTGCGGATGGTTTTTATATTGTGAAGATTTTGTTGCGAATGTTGATTACCTTTGGTTGTTTCTTTTTTTTTCTGTGAGCGGATGATGAGAGGTGTTCCGGCTCCAAGTTTGGTGATTACGAGGAAATGTGTGTATAGCTGCGACGACTTTGTTGAGCGCAGAGCTGTTATATCAGATCTAAAGAGCTCAGAAAAAGGAATATTCTCGTGTGTAAGCATCAAAGCCACACAGCTATTTTGCTCAGGGAGACATTTCAACCCTTCAAACACACAACTCTCGCACCAAAAATATCCAACGAACAAAATCCGAAAAAATGTCTCCAGCATCAGGATACGTAGACCCCAACTTCCCCAACCCTATGGGCCCGAACGAGTAAGATTACCCTTCCCTGTTACCACAGATGGAGAGCTAAACCACCCCAAGCGCAACAATAATAATCTACGGCTACACGCCCTCATACCCTCTTTCAATTTCAGCATCCGTCCTCTTCAGCATTCTCCTCCTCATCCATCTCGTCCAAATAGTCTACTACCGAACATGGTACTTCGCTACTCTCCCCATCGCTCTCATCCTCGAGATCTTGGGCTACATCTTCCGCTCCTTTTCCGCGCATAAAGATCCTTATTCCGTGATCTACTTTGTCCTGCAATATTTCTTCATCGTCACCGCACCAGTTTTTATTTCCGCGGGGATCTACGCTGTGCTTAGCGTTTTGATCAATAGAGTCGGTCGACAGTATTCTCCCCTAGGACTGAAACCAAGGACCATCCTCTGGGTATTCATCTCAGCGGACGTAATATGCACCATCCTTCAAATTGCTGGGGCGGCAATGATTGGCTCTGCGGAGAGTAATCGTAGAGATCCCAACACAGGAAATAATATCTTAACTGCGGGCTTGGCTGCACAGGTCTTTTGCTTTGCGGTTTTCATCGCCCTTCTGGGTGTTTTTCTGTATCAGGCTAAGGGGGTGGTTTGGAGGAAGGGATGGAAGAGGTTCTTGGTTGCGTTTTGTACGGCGATTGTGTGTGTTTATTTGAGGACTGTTTTCCGACTTGTGGAGACGGCGGAGGGGGTTAGGAGTCGACTTTTTACGAGTGAGGGGTTCTTTTGTGGGTTGGAGTTTGTGCCTATTTTGGTGGCGGTTTTGCTATTGGGCGTTTGGTTTCCGGGACGGTGTTTGGGGATGAAGGGTAGTGTGGCTGCAGAGGATGCTGAGGGTTTGGATCTGGGGGAGGGTGGAGGAAGAAGAAAGAGGAGGGTTGGGGGTGGGAAGGTGTGAGTTTTTGGGGATGACTTCGGGTCGTTGAGTGTGAGAAAAGAGAAGTGCAGGCAAACAATGTTCCAAGAGGAAGAATCATATTGCAATACTTAGACGCATTGCTTGGAGGTGACTCTCTGGTCTGCTATCTAGCGGGTGCATCAATAAACTCTTTTCGTTAGCTATCGTCCAACAACTAGTTTTTGTTGTCAAATATAACGTGAGCTATTAAACACATGAATCTTTTATATTAGCCGAAGTCATTTGTTTCTAGAACACTCTTGCCTGAAGGCATTGCTGAAGTCACGTTTTCGCAACTACCGAGTTTTGCCTAGAATTGCCAATTAGACTTAGTGTCGCGTTGCAACAACATCAGTTGATCATGGCTTGGAAAGTTCGGCACCTCAAAAGTTGAGGTTTACCTCTTATTTTACAAAAAAACGGAACCACAATGGTCCGCCCCACATGGCCCAGCAATGGCCAGGTAGTTTTCGACCTATCTGAGCCATTCTTTCATCAATTATACTCAACTTATATACTGAAATTGCTTCTAAATTAAAGCCCAAGGCGCCGGAAGTGGTTAATGGTCAATTTAAAGTATCTTGGTTCGGCTATTTACCCGCCTTATGACGATGGCAAAACGATGTTCCTCTTGCGGGGTTAAATTTTCATGGGTATATAGTTACTTCACGATCCAAAAAAAAAACGAAAAGGAAAACTCTCATTTTTATCAAGCGGCAAACAGGCAAACTTCAAGATGCGTTTTTCAATACTATTCTCTGTTACAGTCTTGGGACCCATCACCGGTCTCGCTTATCCAACAGTCGACTTGAGCAATGATGCACTTGACAGGAGAGAGAATCTGTGTAGTATGAAAACGCCACCGGTGATCTGTCAAGCGAACTCGTCTGTTACTGTGGAGGAGACGGCAGCAAGGGCATACAAGTTTTATCGAGCGTTTGTGGTTGATGGGGATCCGAGGACGATGTTTTCGTTAATTGACTCTACCTATAAGGTGTGTTAAGAGTTCATTTCGGCAGTTCCACTATGCATATTTTCGCGTGCCTGCGTCCTGATCTGTGACTCCTCACTAATGTTAAATAGCAACACCATCAAGGTTACGCCGACGGGCCAAACACCATTTGGCCACTTTTCTGCAATGGGAACAAGATAGGAACAGAGAAGAACACTGCTTGGTGCTTCGATGCGAGTACAAACATGTCATATGCGCAATACTCAACAACGGACAGATGGCGTTGGGTTGATGGTTGTGTCCATGAACACGTGGGTATCTCACATTAATTGGACTTGCAAATACTAATATCATTTCCAGTGGGATCAGAACGAGTCCATTCCAAAAAATAAATGCTACAAGTTGAACACGACGATGACTTAGGGAAGCGAGGCTTGGTCTCATAGCTAGCGCGTATTTGCTGGTTCAAATTTATAATTACGAAACTAGGCGGGAAGTATGGATAATCGGATGTACTGCTCATCTAACTCCCTCTTCCTCGCCTGAAGTGATACTTATTGTGATAAATGCGTTCGCTCTTTCTTTGGAAGATTCATATCCATCCCAAATATCAAAACCATCTCATGTAAAGGGTGGCGGAGGTGCACCGGGACGGGAGAGGTAAGTTGTCCCCGGTTAACTATCATAAAAGCTCCGCCACATGTATATGAAGTTACTCTTGTATTGACAGATGTGGTGATCTGTCAGATCCCTCTGATCTTTTTTTACCAGAAAATCCAGAGGATATCTGGTAAAACCATTGATCTGCCACGTGATATTTTTAATTTAACCGTTCCAATGGCATGATCTCACCTTATCTTTCCTCTCAACCACCTCCCAACAGCTGTTTGCTATACAGTACCGACACAACTCGATGGATTCCATCAAACGTAACCTTTGCTTTAATTGCCACCAACTCACGCTAGATCGTCTCACTCGCACGGCGAGTTGTGAGATCAAAGGCAATTATGGTTATCCGGAAAAAGAAGATGATCTACTAGCCTTGAAACTTAGGTTTGCATCTTGCTATTGTTTTCCGGCTTGATGATATTTATAAATTTCATTCGAAATGCGGCATTTGCGGATGGTTATCCGAAAAATTGGATTCGGAAATCTTTAAGGATCATCAAATTCTTGAAGGCTACATTTGCAAGGTTCCGAACGGAAAGCTGGAGAGTATTTGGTCCTACTTGCTTGGAAGTCAGAAAATAGTTGCTAGGATTGATCTCTATACGATTGAAGGTCAGAACCTCTCTATAATAAAAATATCAGATAGTTAAGGCTTACAGGCTCTTTCAATGCTGAACGACTCTTCCAACGGCCCATCACCGCTCATGATTCAGATGAATCAATCGACAGAATCCATCAATGGATTGGGGGATGCGCAACCAAACACTCTAGTTGTCAACTGGACCTCTCAGATTCATATGTCGTCCGATTCCCAATACTCCCCAATCGCGTTATTGATCTTGGTCATATCGGCTGCTACGATGTCAACCTAACTCCAGGTCGTGGGATACAAACAAATTATGTTGCTTTAAGTCATCGTTGGGGTGGTGTCTCTTTCATACGGATAACGAAAGAAAACTTGAAGCAATTCTAACAACTCATCAAGTACGATGCTCTCTCCAATACCATACAGGAGGCTATGTATCTGACACGAGCACTAAGTATTCGATATATATGGGTTGATTCACTTTGTATCATTCAAGATGACGAAGAGGATTGGTCTCGCGAAGCTAAATTAATGGCATCTGTGTATCAAGGCGCGTAGTTCACGATAGCTGCAACCTCCGCAAAGAACGGAACGGAAGGACTCTTTTCCTCCAGGCCACCACAAGAGCTATTTGAAATTCCATGGGATCTAGAAAACCCTGCCACAGGAAACATATTATTAGGTCCCAAGAAGGAGTATGGTGAAGCGGCGCTTTTCGAAGAACCTCTCAATACCAGAGCATGGATTTATCAAAAACGAATGTTCTCACAAAGAACTATTCATTTTGCTCTTGAACAAACATAATGGGAATGCGACAAGAGTTTCGTTGCAGAGGACAATTATTTACAGAATGATCCGATGACAAGAGATTTCTAGCATCTCCCCACAAGGTCCATGCTGCGTTGCAACCTTTCTTCCTACTTGGGCAATACAGCTTTTCCTAAACCAAAAGAAGTAGTAGAAAACGGTGAAATGCCCTTCGGAAGCAATGGAGACTTTCACAGCACCTGGGCGCATGGCATTCGATTCTTTACTGGCTGTGCTCTCACAAAAAAAGGTGAGTTTCCAGCGTTGTGCTCCTTGGCCAAAACATTGGAAAATCTGACACACCACAAGTATTATGAAGGTCACTGGTTTGACGGTATCTACTTTCCATTGACAGGATTACTGTGACATTCTGCAGCTGAAAAAAGATTGAAAAGAGTAGACCCTCTTCGTGCATCGTCTTGGTCATGGGCCTCTCTGGAAGGTCCCGAAATTGGTGGTTAGACTGTTCCATTTTTCCTCAATGTTAGAACATGAAGATATTAGGTCTGAAAATCTTCAAGCCCTTGGCCTTGGAGCCTGTCAAAGCTCTACTTCTCTAAGCTGCCAAATCCCCTGTAGACAACATTGCACTATGTGTAGTTCTCCCAATTCTTTTTCTGCAGAAAATACCCCCAAACTCATCGATGTTGTCAGTGAAAGGGGAGAGCTAATTCAAGGCAACTTTGAGTTTGATGTTGAAGGAGAACACTCCAAGGTTTTCTGGCTCGTTCCCGCTTATGTCCGTTTTATAAAACGAGACAATCCAGTTTAGTTTATTCTCATTGTTATGGAGGCACCAACCTAGAATGGCCCCAGAGAATGATCTCCGAGCCGCTTGCATCAATAGCACCACCCGTCGGAGGTACAATTGGTATGCGAATGCATGAATGCGGAATATTGGGCTGATATCTTAGAAAATTTATAGTATACCTACAGGTCCGATCAAGGAAATGAACAAAAAGAAGAACTCCGGGCCATGGAGAGCTTAACCTGTCATTCTCCAAACATTTCTTCGTCCTCGTCAAATCAAGACCATAAAACCACGTTCTCTCTCACAGAGCCACGAAGGGTGGCCAGTAGAATCGCAACCTACGCATTGGGAAATGACTTCCTTTTTTTTTCTGTTTTCATGTATAATATATTTTCTCGGGTATTGAATTATAAATTGTAGGGGTTTAAGACAACGATCAACTTTCAATTCTCCTTTTGATTTCTCTTCAACTGTCTCGAATGATCGTTTTGTCTTCTATAAGTCTGTAGTGAGATACAAAGGACCAATCACCCTTCAATTCTAAAGGAAATATTCCCAAGTCAATAAATACAGACAAATCGCGTCGCGTTAATAACGAATACCTCCCCCCACCCCCCAAAAAACAGCCAGTAGGCACCATAATTTCATTATTGAGACAATTACGAACATTTATTAGTGCGGTATTCATTCGAAAGTAGATGAGTTGATATCTGTCTACCTTGAAGATTGTATTAATATTGGCACGAGGTTGTCTTTCCAGGGGCGAAGAACTCCTAGTAAGCCGCTCTATCACAGGCTGTGACTCAAACTCTCTATTTTGTAGTAAACCATATTCTAATACATCGGCAAGAAGATAGTCTTATTTGAAAACTTCCACAGAACATAAATTACAATTCCTTCTCTAGAGACTTCTTTTTTGATCGATTTCTCCACCAGACCATGATGAAGTATATCATATATGGAGCTAGATCAAGAAATGGGGCAAAACTGACACTGAGCATGAAACATAATGCAACAAATACAGAAAATAACATGTTCCATTTCTCCTTTTCCAAGAAAAGTTTCCAATTGATCAATAAGAGCCTTTCGGAATTCATGCGGCGGAACTTGGAAAATCTCAAAAAAACACCGATAAGAAGTGCGGAACCTAACATGCTGCGTGAAAGGTGATAGAACATGAACAATGCAGTTGGCGGGTCGTCTTTATAAATTATCACGTCCACGGATAGATTGGTAGCTAGGGTGGCGATGATCAAGCTCCAGCGAATGAAGTTTAAAAGAACCCTGTGTCCTGAGATGTGCCGCCAAACAAAATTGAATGCAGGTAGGATGGCGAGCGGGAGGAGTACTGTGAGAACTGAGAGAGGGATAGCGGCTATGAAATACCACTTTAACTGCCAGGCGGAGCCATTGATTTCCCTGGTGTTCATTCCAAAAAATGTCTGGTAAAGAAGTCAGTCAAGTTCCAACCTGGAGTTTCAAACAAGCAAACCGCAACAAAACTCATTGGGACAAAGATGGAAGCCAGAATCGTAAGACGATTCGTTTTGCGTGACTCAAGCAAGTTATGCTGCTCCAATATCTACGTTTGTTAGAAAGAGCCTCAGAAGAATATTCACATTATCTGCGTCTAATCGAGAAAGAGAACATGCAGGTAACTTGTGGTAACATACCAGTTTCCGAATCTCATTGCCTTGACCAGACACTGCTAGGATCTCTTCATAGAGAATATCACATTGTCTCTTAACTCTGTTCATCCAATCCATAGGAGCCATCTCCGGTGAGGCAGAAGCTGGAACTCGCCACTGTTGGGGGTATTTCGCAACTTCATCACCCAATTGTTTCACCAACCCTGTGAAATAATCAAAGTGGTTCAGGTACATCAAACAAACGTTCGCCGATGAAATGCTTGGCTTCGAGCTATTTCTATATTTCTAAAAACAAATGAGTAAGTAAGTATTTTTTTTACTCCGATGTCCATATTTACCAATTGCACAATGTCCTTCTCGGCTGCCCGAAGTATTAGTCTTGCATCGTTGTTGCAAATCCTGTAGACAAAGCGAAGCAAACTAATCCAGTGAGTGGATAGGATGGGAGAGTTTTCAGAATGTGAAGCGTCGTGCCATTCTAAACATTTCAAGTACACCTCACCAACTCGGCGGTTCGAGAACGATGAGATACACCTCCAAGTTAGGTCATCTTTCCAACATCCCCACATAGCACAACTCGATATTCGGGTAGTGTGCCTGGAAAGGAAACAACTTTGGTGCTGGACTTTGAAAATTCTGATGGCAAAATGGTGGCTGGAGTGATAGAGTGCCATTGGATTTCTGACTCCGTTTCTAGACACAAATCTTCTGGGGGGAGCTTAGCCACATAACCGAATTCACATATAGCAAGGGTTCCTGCTTTTGAAATCGAAACGCACCTTCAATGAGTTCCTTCAAAACAAGGTAGCTGGGTGCCGACTCGTTATGACCAAGGCTTTCTGTCATTAGATAATACAAATCCGAAACAGCAAGATGGAGGTTACTTTTGAGCAAGAAAAGTAGCGCTACAATAGATGAATGACAAATTTCTTCAGGCGGGGGAAGCTCTCGGTTTAGCGATCTCTTTGTATTCTGCAGGCCTTCAACTTGGGGAGAAATGCTATCGGACTTTGCACATATGCTGCGAAAACATGTTAGAAACATGGACCATGTAGACAACAAGGGGCTCAGGCTTACCAAAAAATGTTCTCACTTCTAGTATCCCACTAAATTGAATAGCTTAGCCTGGCTAGGTTCTTTTTTCTGACAGTGGTCAAGAGAATATTAAGTCTACCTTAAGAACATCCTGTGCCAACCAGAAGTCCTCCAGACTCTGCATTTGAGTGAACTTGGCGTTTTCTGCAAGCAATTGATTAGCAACGGTCATAAATAGAGTTCTTTCAACGTACGAGAATCCGCGTCTTTGAAAATACACGAAATCCAAATATACTTCGCCTCGTCCTTTCCCGAGTATGCATTGACATTTTCAAAGAAAATAGTGAAATCATGAAGTGATTTTCGTCCGTTTTCTAAAATCCAGTTCACCCTACTCGTTGTGTTTGGATCTTGCCGCCGAGCCTGATCAAGTTCAGCCTCGGTCGTAAATTCGGTAAAAGAATGACGCAGCGCCTCGAGGATTTCATTTCGGACATCCTTCAATTCACGAGCCATTATACATAGTAAACTGAGATCTTTATGATAAATGAGGGTATTTCTGCGTTGATCGCAAAGTTTTGGCTTGAGGAAAAATTCTCGAAGATGAACAGAATCTCAGCATCAGGCTGCCGCTGAGGCTGTGTGGTGGACGGTGGTGGCCGTGGTGGTCGTGATTCAAGCCCAAGGCAGATTCAGGGATTCAGATACGCCTGTAATCAGCCTGCCTTCTTCTAGGAATCTATAAGGAGCTTGAACTGGAATTAATTGTCTTTTTCTGTCTCGATGGCATACCAAGGGGGCTCGCTTAGTCTCTGGGATTTCTACCACCCAGCCAATGTTTCACTTACTTTAACTATCACTTACAAAACCGGCCAATATACCTAGTTACATAAGAACAATTTTATAGGTCGGATCGCAGGGTTACATTGAAGAAGCGTCTCGTGCATAACCGACCCGATAGCGGGGTAGAGGCGGGGGATTTCACCCAATGCAGTTCACTCAGGACGCCGCAATCAATTATCCAGAAAAAGAAAAATCACGTCAGCTTTGGATTGATGTTACAGTTACATTGAAGATAACTACTCGGTAGAGGATTAGGATAGAGCATCTTTCTTCAAGTATATTTTCAAAACACTTCTCCTAAGCTTTCAATGAATCAAGAGCAAGGTGCCGCTTTCTTTTCATTTATCAAATTGTGAATTTTTCTGCCATCAAAAATGTCGTTGGCAAATTGGTCATACAGTTCCCTACTCACTTTTCCACCAACCGTTTTTCCAAATGTGGGTTTATGGAATGTCAGTAACGGAAAAGGCCTCGATTATCAAGTCCAAATATCGTGGCCGTTTGAATGGAGTTCACGAGAAGTAAATGCGACAGCACTTACAATGTAATTTTCCTCTCCAGAAATCCTCTCTTCCCACTAACATAGCGACAGGTATGTCCTTGACGGAAACGCTCTCGGCTCCTCAGCAGCAGAAGCAGTCCACCGGCGCAAGCCAGTAGTACCAGATCAACCCGACACAATAACGGTATCAATTGGCTATCCTCTCACCAACGCTCCCTACAGCGATCAAAGATATGTGGATTATATCCCACCAACTCTCGACGGCAGTCTCCCAGACACAGGAATCAAATCCGGAGCAGATGACTTCCTAGAATTCGTTGATGGATCTCTTCGTCCTTTCGTTCAAAAAACCATCTTTCCCAATGTGAAATTCACACGCGATGCTCTCTATGGTCACTCAGGTGGCGGAATGTTAATTCTCTACGCCCTCCTCACCAAACCATCACTTTTCGACACCTATCTCGCTGCAAGTCCCTTCCTAGCATGGAATGATCGCTATTTTCTAAATCATACCTTGGAATACGCTCGCAATTCATCCTCACATTTGCAGAAAAACAGCACCAAACCCGCTTTCGGGATCAGTTATGGTTCTCTAGAACAGCACCCCGTGAAGAGGAGGACGGAAACTTGGGAGAGATATCAGTATCGTTTAGATTTGTTTACCAGTTTTAGAACAGCGGATAATTGTGATGTCTTTTATGGGTTGGTGAGGAACGGGAGTTGGGTTAGGGATAAATTCTTGAGGGTTTATGAGGGGAGTGATCATGCGGCTGTTGGGGGTGCGTTTTTGGCGGATGGGATTGATTATTTTACGGATTGGTGAGAGGTGCTCTGGCTTGACAGTACTTGGATATAAGGGGAGAGCTTTGATATGGGGTAGTTGAGAGGGTCTTGGGTTGGGAATGCTGAGGATTTTTGAATTATGGATATCTCCAGAGCTTTAGACCGCTTTTCAAATAGCTTCCTCCCATACACGTCTATATCGTAAATTCTTATCATGGTGTTTTCAACACCACAGATTGTTTTGAGCTGGGTGTGCCGCTTTAGTTTATGGCTAAATGGAAATTTGGGGGTATGCACCAGCAGGGTCGACATCTGCAGTCTGTTAAATATAGCACTTCGCATTTCCCTTCGCTGGAGGAACTCCAACATTAGTTCACGACGAACCAACAATGAAATGTCGCGACGGGCACCCGACAAAATGGAAGCAAACGAAAGTTACGAGTACGCCGAAATAAACGCACCTCACAACTTCCGCCTTTTCGTCCTCCAACCTTCCTCAGATGTGACAACAATTGTTCAAGGCATTCTTATCACCGCATCCCTCCAGGAACTCGAAACGGATATTGTGAATCACTATACGGCCATCTCATATATATGGGGTGCAGCAGAAGACCAAAGAGAGATCGAAATTGACAATAAACGATTCAAAATCTTGGCTTCATTGGAGTCCGCTCTACGACACATCCGGGATATTTGAAGGCCAATGAATGTATGGGCCGATGGAATTTGTATCAACCAAATGGATGTCGAGGAAAAGAGCATTCAGGTTCGGCAAATGGGACTGGTGTATGAAACTACTCGAGACACTATTACTTATCTCGGGGAAGGAGAAACGGCAGAGTTGATCATCCAAAAATTAGTCCAACTTTCTCTTGCAAGCCTCCAATGAAGTATTCCTTCAGTTTGAGCTGGGAGAGAAAAACACTTGAAAGACGAAGATTACCCTGGAAGGTTTGAGGATGCCGCAGAATACATATCGAAAAGGCCGTGGTTCAGTAGAATTTGGGTACTTCAAGAGCTTCTCTTATCGGTAAATCCTTGGGTTCAGATAGGCTCCAGTAGAATAAAGTGGAAGGCGTTCAGCAACATCTTGAAATGGAAACAAGGTACGGAGGTGCCCGGTAAATCAAAAGAACTTGCGCGATTGAAGGAAGCATATGACGCCCGAGTGACTGCGGGTATGAGCGCAATCCACCGAAAAGAAGCGGAAAATGACTACACACTGCTCAATACTTTGAGGTGGAGAAGAGGATATGGGGTCAAGGATCCGAGAGATATGATTTATGCGCATTTAGGTATAACGGAAAATCCTTTGCACTCGCCGCTGTCAGATCAATTTCGACACTTTCTCAAGGTAGATTATACGAAAACCACGGCAGAGGTTTATACTGAGGCTGCTCTCTACATGATGAACCGCGGTCTAGGACTTGGTCTTCTCTCTCAAGTAGAGATTGTGAGCCCAGAGTGTAAACGCTACCACCTTCCCACTTGGGTACCAGATTGGACTTCAGATGAACTCCCCCTGATGTAAATTCTTGGAGTGGGAAAAAATGGTCATATGAACCAAGAGTTATTCGCACGGTCTGTAAAGTATCGACGGTGTTATGCTCTGTGCAATATCACATTCGAACAATTGTGTCTGTCAGAGATGGATTTCCTCTACCGTATGAGGCTGGCTTCTTTCGCGGCTGGGAAGAGAAATTCCGTCACCCTGGACCACCGTTCAGGGAACGTACGAGTGCTGATTTAAGAGCCGTTCGAACAGCGTTTATTCAGTTCTTGGATAAATGGCTGGGAGAACAATGTCTCCGGCTTGACGAGAATCAAGAAATGCCCCCTCTCCGTTTTAGAAACGACGAGGGTCAAGAATCTTCGTGCGGGGTTGATAACAATATGATATCGATAAATTCTCAACTGCAGATTATGTCTCTTAAGAAGTCACGCATAGTGCCTCCAACAATGAGGGATATAAGCTACCACACCTTGCCTTATCTGCTGATTGGTATGCGTCGCTCGTTTAACCTGGAGTATTTTCCAAGCGGAGAATCGCCCATCTTGCAGAGAAAAGTTTAGCATTAATTCCTACATATGCTGTTCCCGGAGACATCATTTGCAGATGTGACTATAAAGCGAATGATCCAACATATATCTTTCGAAAAATTCTGGAAACAGAGCTTGCTCTAGAAAGGCGGGAGTACCTAGACACAGAAATAATGAAATTCACTACAGAAGCGAAATGAGACCCGCAACATGGACCCCGTGTATAATTATAGCGAAGAACTTGACATACCATTTGACTTGAACATAACGCAAGTTGGTCACTACATATTTACAAGGGAGTGCGTTCATGACGCATGGGGAGTTGAAATGCCAAATCCGGAACCAGAAGCTATTGCGATTCATTAGGGGATGGTTGCTTGGTATAAAATTTGAAAATTTGAAAATCGCATGGAATCAACAAGTGACCAGTAAGCCTCAGAAACGGGAAGAGATCGAAGCTAAAATTGAAATAAGAAATGCGAAAGTAACGAGGAAACGACCCAGGAGACAATGAAACTCAAGGCAACGTCCAGGAAGCAAGCATACAAAAGAAGGACAACAACATCTCATAGTCTTCTAAGGGTGATTTTGACCCCTCAACGGTAGAGCCTAGTATCTACAACCTACACCTCCAAAGAAACGATCCCATTTTGACACGCGTAAGACAAAGTAGAAAAAAACGCTCGCCACGATGTAACAATCCAAAACCCAAATAACCATGCTATCTCAAATCTCAAATGTCCCTGCTGTCATGGTGGATATCCAACATCACCCAATCTAGCGCTGAGTGAGAATTGGAATGGTCTCCACATCCACATTGCCACATACGGAAACACGATTGAAAATTCTCAGGAGAAGAGAGTCCTCATACGATTCGAATGCCTCGACGTGGATGAACTGATGGTGGATAACTGATGGTGGATAGACGAAAAAATAGTTGTAAGAAATCATACCATACACCGACTCTTGGAATTAAAACTTCACCGGTCCGGGCATTCCGTGCAACTGTATAACACGACTAAACAAAACCCCTGAAGACCTAAAGCAGAATTAGCGCGTGTTGAATTTTGGGGAGTAACGCTGCGATGTTCAAAAAAACAAAGAGTTGTGAGAAAGTATACACCGACATCCTGCAGCCCGATTGAATATCAAAACATCACACATCAATGGTCCGAGGATCCCATAGAAGTGTATAAGGCCACCAAAAAAAATAACATGGGTGATTTTAGGCCCAAAACATAGTTTAAAAAGTAGTGGTGTTGAGAGAAGCAGAGAGAAAAAACGGGGAAACTGTTGGTGGTAGGATCATACCATACACCACAGCCCAACTGACCCGAACAGTCCAGGCATTTTCCTTAGGTTCCATCAAGTAAACTCCACAGCAAAACCTAAAGGAGACTTTAAATGTATTGAATTTCAATAAAAAGATGATGCGCTGGAGGAGACGGTAAAGAAGAAATCACACCACTCACCGCCATCATGCAGCCCTATCTGGACATCCACCAGCGAAATCTAGCACCGACACTAACACTTCTCCGGGTCACCACAAAAATGTTTATTAACGGCCTTCTAATCACGCAAAGATCCAAAGGGAGACAAGAAGTCCCAAAGCCACGAAAACAAAAGTGAGACTCCGAAATCTATCAAAACAGAGATATGATAGTGATAATATGATTGCAGTACTCCGCAGTTGTACAAGTTAATAAGAAAGAAGGGCTTGCATGTAGCCACTAATTAGCCACCACTAGATATTGCACAGTAACGACATGCCTAAAATGTAAATTGTCTCCGTAAACGGCCATCAGAACGCTGGAAAGGTAGCTCAACCCCGCGTGGAGAAAATATGGCGACCAAAAGAGAGATGTGACCCGTTCCTACAGATCTCACTTACAGATCTTCCGTATCAAGAATACCAAAAAAGTATACGTCTCCGTGCTCCTCATCCCAAAACAATCAATTCCCAACCTCCTGCCCTTCCTAAAACCCCGCAACACAAACAAGGCGCGTTACAACGTGCAGCAAAAAGGAAACACCGACACCACCAAAAACACCAAAAACACCCAAGAGCAAAAGGAAGTTCACACCCGGCTCCCCTCACCCAACTCCCCGGCTTCCCCCCGTCTGTGGCGTAACAGGAACAATATAATAAAAGTGGAGCAATCTTACACGTGGGGAAACAATGATTGGGGTTTAAAAAGCCCGAGTAAGTGCTGGGATTCCAAGACCGGAATCGGTCCGGGTAGGTAGGAAATGGATGGATGATGGATGATGGATGATGGATGATGGGGGCTTGATTCAGATGATGCAAAACTAGGGGTTCTCGTAGTAAAGCGAGAAGAGATTCGGAAGAAGGAGGGGTGGGGAAGGATGCCAGGTACGGAGGTTGGGGAAAAGGAAGAGAGAACGAATCACTTCTCTCCATCCAATGGTAAAAGCTTGCGCGCCTTCAACAGTGGCAGCGAACCTAGGAAGGATACAGAGATGCGGGGCCCCTCCACAGTGACGTAGCGAAAAAAACACGCATCCAACATCTGCAATTCAGCAAAATCCCATCACGAAACTATGGGGATAATGGGCACTTTCGTCATCTCGAATTGCCCTTCACTCACCTGTGGAAAAGGCGGTTGCTTAAAATGAGGAAACATCTGATTCTTTGGTACCGAAGAAAATGAGCGCTCTCTAAATCCCCAGAGACGTGTGCGCGCTTTTATATCTTTCAATCTTTGGTACCGAGTTTTCTGTTGGGATTTGCTCAAGGTTAGTGTCGGGGAAAAACTTGGAAGGAGACTGGTAATCCCATTGATATACCAGGGAAAGGGTAATAGAAGCGTGATGATATTGCGTCTTTCAGCGGCACGGTTATTTTGTGATAACGTCTTTTGGGGATTTTTGGGAAGGTGTTTTGTTTGATTGTTGGTTTGGAGGTGGTCTAGACCTGCCTTTTAAAATCGGAAGATGTGTAGACCGGTAGATGTGAAGCTTGAGGCTTGAGGCTTGAGGCTTGAGGCTTGAGGCTTGAGGCTTGAGGCTTGAGGCTTGAGGCCTGAGGCTTGGAGCTTGGAGCTTGAAGCTTGATAGATTAATTGTTAGGTGTATATTGAACTAACCACCGAACCTAACTAGCTTGAACCTGGAATACCTTCACAAGCCTGCGAAGCTTGTGAACAGCGCTAATCCCACCACTCGGCACGGCCGAGGCACGAGGGGGAGCTACCTCGTCCCTGGCGAATCAAAGGTTATTTTTTGGGTGGAGCTCAGGCGGAAAAAAAGAACGTTTGATTCGCCTGGGACGAAAAAGATGTGCGCCGTGAAATGGGAAACTGGTGAACTCTCGTCCAGCTTGTCAGGGAAGAGAGCTTGATGCACGACAGAGTCAAGAGTGGGATACATGTGTGAGTAGATATAAGGCGTTGGTACCACGGGGAACGATATGTTGTGTCGCTGTGTTGATGTGATAGGAATCTTGTGACTGTTCTTTGGGGAACCCCTCCACCGGGTACCTAGGTACCCCTGTACCTTGGTACAGAGATATCGGGTGTTCATCTCTGTATGACATTTAGGAAGGCGATGATGTCTTTTCTTGTCTCGCATCGCATCGCATCGCATCGCTACCGATATGGATAATTTAAAGTGAAAAAAAATAACAATGAAGCTTCCCAAACCAGGAAATATACTGTGGACCTATACGCTCCGTATCACACATTTAGACATGTAATAGATCTACTTGGCGACATCCTCAAACATGCTCTTCCCATCCCCCGGTCAGCTGAGGGTGAACCATACAGTACAGTTATATAGCTCTCCCCGGAGAATAGCAGAAGGTAGCAAGCGAGTTCATGCTACCAGGATAGCCCAGTTGTGACGTCTGCTGGCAGCATGCCCATGGGTGGTGTTTGATTTTGAGGCGGTGACCGTGATGAAGCCGAAACCTGGAGAAAAGAAGGCAATTGCAAGTTGTTTGACAGAGATGAATCCGGAAAGCTTGGCTTGCCAGGAAAAATCATTTTAAAATGAGATACTTGAGCGCCCACGAAGTACACTGTCGATCCAGTCCCAGACCCCTCTTTTTTACTCTTTGGAGATTGTGTTGCAATTATTTCGAGACAACACCACGGCTATCTCCATCTCCCTTATCCTCAAAATATTGATTTTAGACTTCTCCGAATTCCGCTCTCCTTGCACGACAGCGAGCACGGCGCAATCGCAATCGTTGACTTGGACGCCAGTCTGTGCCACGACCGCCACCGGATTTCCCATCGTCGAGCAGCATCGCAACACGTTTTCCCACGCCTTGACCGATTCGCGAAAAGGGCAAGCTGAAGCTGACGCCTTGGCGAAGGGTTGAAGCCCTTTTTCTCAAGACCGGTGCACGAGTCGGAAGAGGGGCGATACTTAGGGTTACCCTAACCTGCAGTAGAAACATCTGATTCTGATTACAATTGAGAGAGGCACTGCACTGCGCTGCACTCAATCTACGGTGTAATCTGCACATCAATTAGAGGAGAGACTGGGTTTCGGAGAGAGCGTGGCCCAGCTGAAGGCAATTGTCTCGTGTGTTGTTGCTGCTTGGAGGCGCTGTAAGGTGACAGGTGAGACCCCTCTTTCCTATCTTTTTTCTGCTGTAGAGCCCTGCAGATGGCATGTACAGAAGTTCTTCTTCTCCCCACGCCTATCACGCCACCCGAAAAGCCGGAAAGTCCTCTGGGCAAGTGCCACCACTCAAAGCACTCCGCGAGCGAGCAAAGAACGTCCTCAGCCAAGTGGCCTGGACAGCCTTGGAGGACTCGGATTTCCGGATGAGAGGGTATATCTATCAGACAAGCAAAAAAAGTATATCCTCTCATTTGCCCAATCTGGAATAGGAAAGCCCAAAAGAGATACAGATACGGACAGAGATTAGACTTTGGCGCATCAGTATAGCTTAAGCCCTCGTCCTTGTCTCGATTGGAGTTGGCGCAGCTGCAGCTTCTCACCTTTCTCGCACTTCTCGGCGGCTCTTTGTCTCGATGCAGGCGTGAAGCTGACGCCCATGCTCGCTCGTTCTCGAATACTGATCGCTGATTTGAAGATCAGGTTGTCGTTGCTCATCAACAAACACCACGCTTCCGTCCTCTTGCTCCTCCTGCACGCCATCTGCATACTACCACTCCGTCCCCTACCTACTCCCCCTACCCCCTACCCCCTACCCCATAC